>CAUYQU010101245.1:0-57439 GCA_963574635.1 Cheracebus regulus | reverse complement strand
TCTTTCTCCTTTTCTCTCTTTTTCTAAAATCTCTTCCTCTTTCTTTCTCTTTCATTTTTTCTTTCTTTTGCTGTTTCTTTCTTCTCCTTTTCTCTCTTTTTCTAAAATCTCTTCCTCTTCCTTTCTCTCTTTCATTCTTTTTATTCTAAAAAAAAAAAAAAAAAGATTGTACCACTGCACTCCAGCCTGGGCAACAGAGCGAGACCCTGTCTTAAAAAAAAAAAAAAAAAAAAAAATCAGACCCCGTCCCTCCTCTTCAGAGCCCCCACCAAAAGAAAGGCTTGGAAGGGTAGGCATGGGCGGCAGTGAGTGCACATGTGGGTCACTGGGCCCAAGAGGGGCAGCACTGGAGAAGTGACATCCAAGGGCAGGAGATAGCTCAGACGCCTGGGAAGCCAGCTATGTCCAGACAAAGGGACCAGATGTGCAGAGGCCCCCGGGGTTGTCAGGGATCATGACAAGTGGAGGCGAGGAGGCAGAGGGGGCCAGGGCAGCAGCCATGAAGGTGTTGTGTTAAGAAATGTGGGACCCTTGGCGCACTGGAGGATTTTCAGTAGGGCGGACCTGCTTTGGCCTGTGTTTTGGGGCGATCACTGCTATCGTAGCAGCCTGGATTTGAGAGGGTGCTGAGGGGTTACGGGAAGGTCCCTGAGCGGCCTCTGCAGGGTCTAGGCAGGAGGCAGAGACACTGGCTCCCGTGAGGGTGGCTGTTGTGGGCTCTGCATTGAAGGTCTATGACCTCCCTCTGTTTCTGCACAGGGGACTTTGTGCAGCTGCCTGTGCCCATCATCCAGCAGCTCTACCACTGGGACTGTGGCCTGGCCTGCTCCAGGATGGTGCTGCGGTGAGTGGGGCCAGGGCTGGGGGCCAGGTGCTCTCCATCTACATCTCCTGCTCTGGCTTGAGACCTGGGTGGGATCCGTTGTCCATTTAGCTGTCTTTGGTTAGGGCTTACAGGAGGCCAAGCTTCTACCTGGGCCTAGTCCTACCTGCAAAAGTGAGCAAGGCGTGGACCAGGCCTTCCTGGCCTCCACGCTGGTAATGCCTGGGGATTTAGGGTGGCCAGGAAGTCCCAGGTGCCCAGGCCTGGCCCACAAGGCAGCCCTGTGACTGTAACAGGAGGCCCTCCACCCCCCTGCCTCTGGCTTCTGGGAGACAGGTTCACCGTTGAGCTGAGGCTGTGTGACTATCACAGAAACCTGGATAGAGAGCCAAGAGGGACTGTAGCTGTCCCTTGTACAGGAGTTTTCATTTGGCTTCCTGGAACCCCAGGGCAGCTGCACCTTCATCCGTTTTACCTCCTGGAATTCCCAGCAAGATAAAATTCAACAAAAGCGTTCTGTGCCTAAAACTTTGAAAACCACTGATGTGATCCAAGGACCTCATCTTAGAGATGAAGCTAAAGAGGCCAGAGAAGACGGTGACTTGCCCGAGGCCACAAGACACAAGAGATGTGGGAAGCACATGAGTTCAGGCCCTCCACTTCGGAGTCACGATGGTGCCCAGGCAGCCTGGGCAGTGTGTGGGCAGGACCTAGGGTCTCATGATGAAGAAGGGAGATTTCTGGGGAATGGGACCTGTGATAGGTCTCTTGGGCCGTGGGTGGAGGGTGACCCAGACCATTTAACCCTTGAGAGCAAGCTGAGCTCCCCAGCGCATCTGCCCACAGGTACCTGGGCCAGCTGGACGACAGTGAGTTTGAGAGAGCCCTGCAGGAGCTGCAGCTGACCAGGAGCATCTGGACCATCGACCTGGCCTACCTGATGCATCACTTTGGTGTGAGGCATCGCTTCTGTACCCAGACTCTGGGCGTTGACAAGGGCTACAAGAACCAGGTGAGTGGCCAGCCACCAGGCCTTCCCGTGTGAGGCCACAGATATAAGGCCGCCTGGTTCCAGTAGCTGGAAGAGGGAGCAGTCAAGCCATAGACCCCCAGGTAGCTACACAGGTATGCAGAGACCAGGGAGCCAGCAGCAGAGAGGCTAGAGGCAGGATTTGGGAGCCAGTCAGAGCAGGTGACCTTGCAGTCTGGCTTGCCCAGAGCATCTGAATATTAAGTCCTGGCTCCTGTCCGCCTGCCTTCTACAGCCCTCAGAATGTGCAGAGGCCACTTCCTACTATCCTCAGCACAAGGCAGGTCCAGGGCCTCTGAGAACGTCACTGACCTCATCCGGCCATCTGTTGCACTTTTTTTTTTTTTTTTTCACCAGGAGAGTCAGCTTTTCAGCTGGGTAATTAGTAGTCTAGAAGAAAACCAAAATACCATCTTTTCTTTTTTTTTTGCCTTTTGAAAAATAATGCCAGCATAGCCACACCAGCAGAGTGTTCCATGGACAACACTTAGCTAAGCCAAGCTATAGTGGAGCTGTCCTAGGTGGCTCAGCCCCGTCCCCCTCGCTTATTCACTGCAGGCTCCTGCTCAGGTCTGCCAGAGGGTACAAGCCCAAGGGTGATCAATCCTCCCTGGGGAGGTGACCTGAGCCCAGCTGCCCACCACTCTCCTAAGCATCCCCTTCATGCCTCTGTCCTACATCCCTGCTCCTGCTTAGGACAGACAGGCGAACTGCACGTACCGTCTGCCCTGGCAGTGTGGCTTCCCTGCCCTCCTGTTCTCTGTCTCCATAACACGCTTTTTAGTTCCTTCATCCAAATGGAGTGAAGGCAGCCTGAGTGGCGGCCACTCCAGCCCCTCTTCTCTGTTTAGTCCTTCTACAGGAAGCACTTTGACACAGAGGAGACGCGGGTGAATCAGCTGTTTGCACAAGCCAAGGCCTGCAAGGTGCTGGTGGAGAAATGGTGAGCCCCCCGCCCCCCCCCACCTTCCCACCTGCCCTTCCTCTCACACCTGCTCACCCACAGATCTGCCGTGGGGAGGCCTTGATATGGCATTCAGGAAAGGCTGGGACTCTGGAGCCAGGCAGAACTGGCTACCCGGGTGGCTGTGGGCTCTAGCTTGCCCCCTTGAGCCTTGGTTTATGGAGATCAGTGGGGCTACATGACCCAGGCTGTGGCCAGGGGTAGATCCTGAGCAGGTGCCAGAGGGACAGGTGAGTAAGAGAGACTGCAGCCAGCCCTTGGGCTGCTTGCAGAAAGACAGCATGGGACGGAACACAACAGCCCTAATGAAAGGGTGATGGCCTGAGAGGAGTGTCCTGGCGCAGTGACTGACAAGGGATGGCCAGCAGGGAGGACCCAGTGTGTAGGCTACCGAGGAAGGCCTGGCTTCCAGATCTGCCTGCGGGCTGCCGTGACCTTACAAAGGCCGTCCCTTCTCATCTGTGTGCATTGGGGCTGGATTTAGGAAGACCCTGGCTGCAGTTTGCCCGGATGTGAATGGCATTCTTTTCTGCGCTTTGGGGGAGTGGGGCTCAGGCTTGCTGCCTCTAGGTCCTGGGCAGGCTCTCTTGGACACCACTCTTTTCAGAGTTGCCCTTTCTTTGTGGATTTATATTTCCATTGTTGACATACTATAATCACATTACAGGCAATTTAGAAAATGGTGGGGGTGGAGTCTTCATTCACCCTTTGACCACATGGGCACATTGCAAGGAAAGGGGGCAAATGTTTGTTTAGCGGCCCTCGGCTGTTGCGGTCTCTCCTTCTCAGGGGAGGAAACTGAGGGTGGGAGAGCCACCCAAGGTCGCCCCCAGCATTTCGGCCATGCCATGATCTGAACCCATGTTTGTTTCTCCTTGAAGCCTGCAGCTTTTCCTTCCAGCCCAGCCCCTGCTTTTCCCTATAGCTGAAATCCCACTCTTGTACACTGCCACTGGGAACTTAGCCAGCTATTTTGTTTCAAAGACCAAATGGAAAAATGGCATGTTTCTGTGGCCAAGGCAGCAATCCAAACTGCCACGTGACTCAGCCATGGTTGAAGCTGGGCCAGGCCGCCTGGTATGATGCTGCCACTCCTAGGGAGGGCCCCAAGTGGGGAGCAGCTCCCCCAGCAAAGATGCGGGGGCCCCTGGCCTAAAGCTCCCCCTGCCCACGACCCCGTCTGCCCTCTGCCCCACTGGGTGTTTTCTTTTTCCTTTTTTTCTTTTTGAGATAGGGTCTTACTCTGTCATGCGGGCTGGAGTGCAGTAGGCAGGCAGTGGTGCAATATAGCTCACTGCTATAGCTCACTGCTACAGCCCCAGGCTCAAGTGATCTTTCTGCCTCAGTCTCCTGAGTAGCTGGAACCACAATTTCGTGCCACCACGCCCCATGCCTGGTAAATTTGTAAACGTTTTTGTAGAGACAGGGTACTGCTGTGTTGCCCAGGCTGGTCTCTGACTCCTGGATTCAAGCAATCCTCCTGCTTTGACCTCCCAAGGCACTGGGGATACAGGCATGAGCCACTGTGCCCAGCCCCCTTCTGGGTTTTAGTTTCAGTTTGCTGCCTGCTGGAAGGCACAGGGTGGGGCAGCACCTTCTGCCAGTGAGGGAGGCTCCAGGCAGACATCACTGCTGAACTGGAGTTTCCACTGGAAGCACTGTGGCCCAGCCCTTCCTGGGCAGCCCCTTCTACCACAAGGAGCCTTAGGAAAAAAGTAAAATAGCTCTTTCAGAGAAGCATTTGGTTGTGAAAGTGTCTAAGCCGTGCTTGGCTCAGATTTGGGGGATTAGATTGGGCTGACAGCTTTCAATGTAAACCACCCATGGTTTAGGGTTAAGGAGACACAGGGCCGGGCAAAAAGAATTCAGTGACCAGGATGGAGCACAGCAGGAGGGGGGCTTCTGTGTACTGCTTTAATGGCCCTTGACTGGGCCCACCTGGAGCTGACCCACTGTCCCCATGAAGGGCCCGACAGGGCCAGCTCATCTTTGTGCACACTCAGACACACACACACCCCAACCATTCCCCTGCTCGGCTCTAGGCTGAGCCTGGGCCACAGTGACAGAGCAGGGGGTTCAGGGCAAAGGGAAGAGGAGCTGATCCCCAGGCTTTGTACAGAGAAACAGGCACAAGCAGGGATCCTGCTGAGGGATGGGAATGGGGGCCTAGCAGCACCAGCAACCCCCCTCCTGCCCACAGCACGGTGAGTGTGCAGGACATCCAGGCACACCTGGCTCAGGGCCACGTAGCCATCGTGCTGGTGAACTCGGGGGTGCTGCACTGCGACCTGTGCTCCAGCCCTGTCAAGTACTGCTGCTTCGCCCCCAGTGGCCACCGCTGCTTCTGTCGCACTCCTGACTACCAGGGCCACTTCATCGTTCTTCGCGGCTATAACCGGGCCACTGGCTGCATCTTCTACAACAACCCAGCCTACGCCGACCGTGAGTGCTGGCTGGGGGGGTGAAGCAGGATGGGCCACGTTCACTGTTCTGTATGCCCAGTGCCTGCGATTCCCACCCATTCAATCTAGTGTGGCCAGGGCCTTCTTCCCCACCTTTTCCCCAAAGCCCCTGTTCCTCCTGGGCTCTTGTCACTGGGGCCACCCCTCATGCCATGCAGGCAAACCTGCCACAAACTCTGCCAGCCTCCTCTATACCCCGGCCTCCCCTCCTTCGCACACCACTGGCCCCACGCCATTGCCCAGATCCCTGCCTTACCCTCTCATGTTGCACAGGCTGTGCCCCTCCTCCAACCCCCAGGATGGCTAGCACATTCCTCAGAAAGAAAAGCCTGGCCAGACCCAGTCCTTGCTGTAGACCCATACTGGCCTGCCTACTGCCCTCTGGACACAGGGAAGGGCTGCCCTGACTCTCATAGACTGGACTCACATAGACACCTCCTAGACACCCTGATCACATATACTTAACCCATCTATGTGGCCTAGGGCATCATGTTTCTTCCCCTCTCTAGGCCTTACCTTCTCCAACTCCTCAACTGGGGAGGAGTCAGAGAAAGCTCATGAAGACCAGAATAGGCAAGGAGGACTTCCTGGGGGTGGAGGGCTTGAGCTGAGAGGAGTGGCCAAGCAGGTGGGACACAAACTTCACCCAGCTTCCCCGGACACTGTCAGTGGGTAGGTGCTCTCCTGCAACCCACTGACCCTGTTCTGCCCTCCCCACCCCCAGCAGGAATGTGCAGCACCAGCATCAGCAACTTTGAGGAGGCCAGAACCAGCTATGGCACAGATGAGGACATCCTCTTTGTCTACTTGGACAGCTGACACCAGGAATCTGGTGTGCCCAGGCCCTTGGACCCCATCCCTACCCCAGCTGGGCCCACTCAGGGTGCCCTGGCCCAGGCCTGGGGCTGCTGGGGCTGGAATGTGGAACTGCAGCCTCAGCCCATCTGGCAGAGCCCCGGGAACTCTGGGAGACTGTGGCATAGCTGCTTTGTCTGCCAGTGCCCTGTATTGTCATGTCGCTCACCCCAAGCACCTGCTGGCTACTGGAAGCATCCCCTAAGATGCCAAGCCTGACTCCAGCTGTGCCCACAGAAAGTCCAGCCCCGACAGTGCCCTTGTTGCCTTTGAGTGAGACCCAAGGCAAGGGAGAGACTTTGTCTCCCCACAGACTGCAGGACTTAGCCTGGAGAGAGAAGTCGCTTGATTGATGCCACTTGTCAGGACAGTAAGTGAGTGTCTGGAGACAGCATAGCTGACCCCAACCCCCCAGCACTGAAGACCCCTCCAGGCTCCTCTCTCTTGGAAGTGCTGCAGATGCCCCTGTGCCCCATGGTTGATGACACCACCGCCTCCTGCCTACCCATGGGCCCAAGTTTCTATGGCTGGTTTCAGGGCCTCTGGTCCCTGCCACCCAGCATAGACACACCTCACAGCTGCTTTGCCATGCAGAGCCCTGGCCTCTGGGGACTCTTAAGCCCCCCATAGTCCTCCAGGTCCTCCAGTTCTGTCAGATGGAAGGCTCTCGGGGGTGTGACCTGGCCTGGATCCCACTGGTAGGCCTGATGGCTGGCAGCAGTGTGTGCTCTGGGAATAAACAGCAGCCCTAGCCCCAGAGGGATCCTGACACGCAGGAGGCCTCCCGACACCAGCCTAAATCCTGACAGTGGGGTCTGCCCTCTGAGATGGGGAGCCCCTAGTCCTTTAAGGTTGGCTGCTAGGGCTTGTGCTCCAAAGCAACGGGCAGGGGCAGCCTGCAGCTGCCCACCCAACCTGGTCTTCACACCAGGTTACACAGGATACTGGGTCTCTTTTATCTTGATGGAGAAGAGGGGTTCCTGCCCAGGATCATACAACACAGCAAACCACATAGAGCTCTTTCCTTCCTTTTTTTTTTTTTGTTGGAATCAGGGGTTGTTTCTTTGAGATCTAAGTTTTCATTTTTGAGGGGTAATGACCTTCAAGAAAAACAGTAATAGCAAGAGTGAAGGTACTTTGGAACCACTAACACCTCTGCACAGGGCAGTTAGCCAGCTCAAGTTCTTTTTCAAAGAAAGGGACTCCGCCGGTGGTTTGAGTACCCACCCCTTCACCTCACAGACAAGGCAGCTGGCCCAGTCTGGGGAATCTGCCCAGGACAAGGGTGGAGCTGGGCCTTGAACCCCAGTCTGTACCCAGAAAACTAAGGGAAATGGATCATTCTCAAAGGGGCAACAGTGACACCATCCCTGCACTCCTGGGTCCTGGTCTTACAGTGCCCAAGGCATGGCATGGTGGCAGGTGGACCCTCGGGGGGTAGAGGTGGGCTCTGTTTAGGAGGGTGGTCAGACCACACAGCCAAATTGCTCCTCAACCCTAGACAAAGCCTTTGACCAAGAGGGAGGTGCTGTTAGCCCTGGGCAGCCCTTCTGAGTTTCAGAGACTGGTGTTGGCTCCAGACTGATCTCATCTCCATTGCCTTAATGACAGGTGGCCCAGGAGTGCCCATGCACAGCAGCTGTGGGGTGTGGGCATCTTCAGATGTTCTGGTAAAATTGTGAGATTCGCTGTATGGAGGAAACCAGTGGGAGGAAAGGAAGTTTTCAGGATGGCGAGATATGATTCAGACACAGTGCACATGCTGCTAGGGCTGTCACTGGGCAGTGGCCTTCATGGAGAGTGGTACCGGCACCTCAGTCCATCCAGGATATTTAGAAACACTCAGTCTCTGGTCCCAGAGGATGGCTTCTCAGAGCATGCCACAAGTTAAAGGTCACCTGCCTGGAAGATGAATGAGAGCTGCCCATTCTCAGGACCCATCTGCCTAGGGAGGGTCACAGAGGCAGGATGTAAGCCACACTGTGTGGCATTCTTGCATAAGTCATGAAAATGGGGCCAGAGAGGGAGCCTGGGCATCAGGGACTTCTGCCCACAGCACATGGCACCCACAGCTGCCCAGCCTGTCCACGTGCTGGGGCCCAGCACAGCCCCTGAAGCCACATGGGACAGTGGGCTTTGTTGACTATAGCCACAGGGGGGTGAAAGGGATCTTTTGCATTGCAGATATTTTATATATATTTTGTTTGTAATGAGCCATTCTCAATAAATTCTCACTGCAAAATGGTGGCAGCCCCTGGCTGGCCTTTGTGACACTGTGTTGATCTGCAGAATTCCTGTCCCCAAGTTCTCAGCTGAGCACACAGGAACCCAGGTCCTTGTCTGGCCATACCCTGTTTAGCTGGGACTGGAATACTGTTTTCTAGGGCCACAGCCATCCCGTTGAGGCCTGGATGCTTGTGCCCATCCTGGACAGGCAGTGCTGGAGGTAGCAAGGCGTCGGGGTTCGGCTCGACTGAATTGAAACAAATGCAATTACAGGAGACACAACAAAATGAGGGAATGTTGAAGCAGTAGAGACGAAAGTGGGTGGGATGGTGAGTCCTGGGTGGGGCTGGCGTCTCAGAGCATGCAGAACTGGGGTTGAGGGAGACAGACCAAGGACTCTGGGAGGGGCCTCATTGGGAACCAAGGGGCCAAGCCAGAACAGAGATCCGAGCCCAAATGCTGCCACACCAGGGGCCAAGTGATGGGACTAGCATGGACTTGAGTGTTCATGGAAAAAATGCCAGGAAACGGAGACTGAGATGCCATGGGGGTGGACCAGTGGCCCCTCCAGTAGCTACCTCTCTGCCCTACTCTCAGCCTCCCTCCTGGCTGCCTGCCCAAACATGTACCCTGAATACTGCTTGAGGCTCTGCCCTGAGCCCCCGGTGAAATACTGTGCTTCCCACAGCCCTGGGGAATCTGGTGAGTAGGACATCCTATGCTGTTTACGGCCCCTTAGCTTATCAGGACTTGATGTCCACATCAAGCCTTCACAACAGATGGCCGCCTCTTGGTACCTCCCACCTGCCAAAGACCTTTCCTCCCTCAAGGCCTTTGTACCTGCTGTTCCTTCCCTTGTCCCCTCACTCAGGACTCTCTGCCAATGTCACCACTTTTTTTTTTTTTTTTTTTTTTTGAGACAAGTGACTTGCTCTGTTGCCCAGGCTGGAGTGTAGTAGCAAGGTCTTGGCTCACTGCAACCTTCATCTCCTGGGTTGAAGCAATTCTCTGGCCTCAGTCTCCTGAGTAGCTGGGATTATAGGCATGCACCACTACGCCTGACTAATTTTTGTATTTTTAGTAGAGACGGTTTTACTATGTTGGGCAGGATGGTCTTGAACTCCTGGCCTCAAGTGATCTGCCTGTCTCGGCCTCCCAAAGTGCTGGGATTACAGGTGTGAGCCACTGCACCCAGCCACTTTTTTTTCTTTTTCTTTTTTGAGATGGAGTTTCACTCTTGTTGCCCAAGCTGGCCTGCAATGGTGTGATCTCGGCTCACCACAACCTCCACCTCCCAGGTTCAAGTGATTCTCCTGCCTCAGCCTTCGAGTAGCTGGGATGACAGGCACGCGCCACCAGGCCCAGCTATTTAGGAGAGACAGGGTTTCTCCATGTTGGCCAGACTGGTCTCAAACTCCCGACTTCAGGTGATCCGCCAACCTCGGCCTCCCAAAGTGCTGGGATTACAGGCGTGAGCCACCGTGCCCAGCCAAAACTTTTATGTCTCTTGGATATGGGTTAAGCCACAATCCTGATTGGTCTCATGGGGGAAGGGGAGTTTCCAAATTCAACTGACAGGGTTTGGGCAAGTTTCACAGTGCAGAGAGAAAAAGCCAAGTGCTATAGGGCCCTTTGGGCCAACTCAAGGTCTTGGTTTTGTTGCGTCTATACCTGAATTTGTGGTAGGAACTGGTGCTTCTCCTTCCAGCCCTGAAGTGCTAAAGGGGGTTCTCTTGGTCAACACTAGAGGAATAAACTCCCCTGCCATTTACCACCCCCGTGGGTGAGTCAGGATTTAACTCAGTCTTCACCATACAGATGACATCCTCTTAGATGGCAACTCAAAAGTCTCAGTCTTGGAGATCCTGACCATAGTGTTACCACACCACCAGCAGCGGGGACTGACAATCCCTGACAAAATTCCATTTCTTGGAATATGACTGCTGATTCCTTTTTTTTTTTGAGATGGAGTCTCGCTCTGTCGCCTGGGCTGGAGTGCAGTGGTGCAATCTCGGCTTGCTGCAACCTCCGCCTCCCAGATTCAAGTGATTCTTCTGCCTCAGCCTCCCAAGTAGCTGGGATTATAGGCACATGCCACCACACCCAGCTAATTTTTGTATTTTTAGTCAAGACGGTTTCACCATGTTGGCGAGGCTGGTCTTGAACTCCTGGCCTCAAGTGATCCGCCAGCCTCAGCCTCCTAAAGTGCTGGGATGACATGCGTGAGCCACCTCACTCGGCCAATTCACTATGTTGAGTCCTTTCAGCAGTCAAGGAAAAGCTGCCATCTCCTCTTGATCATTCTACCACCACCAAAAAAGAAGGCCCTGCATCTTCTCAGATTCCTTGGGTAGTGGAGACAGCATATGCCTCACTTGGGCATCCTACTTGGTCCTTTACATCTGCTAACTTGTCAACCAGCACCTTTTAGAGCATGGCCCAGGCCAGAAGGCTGTATTAGAAGCTGTCCAGCAAGCCCCCTCTCTACCTGTGGGTCCTCACAACCCTAATGATCCCTTTATACAAGTCTCTGGGACTGATAATTCTGCTAGCTGGAACTTCTGGCAAAGGGAAGCCAACTGTACCCAGAGGTACCCCTGTTTTGGACTTACTGCCTGTCTCCTTGACACAGGGATCAGGTACATCTCTTTTGAAAAGCTATACCTGGACTTTTCTCAGGAAACCTGACCCATGAAAGGCTGGCTTTCATGGAATGGTGTACTTAAGATGGAAACAGTGTATTTAAGACCATAGTGAGTTTGGCCCTGCTGACATCTGTTTTACATGAAAAAAACTGGCAGTTAACCCTTTGGGGGACACTTATATCCCCCACTCCACCAAAGTAAAGTCACTGGCCCGATAGGAACCTCGGTTCATAAAGGTTCTCCGAAATGCCAGGGCTCTGGTTCACTGATGGTCTGATGAAGTGGAAGCCGCATGGTGTCCACAGGGCTGCTGTGGCTGTTTACCCTCAGAAGCAGCTGCACAGAACAGAAGATGGATGGGTCAGTAGCCATATCTGCTCAGTAGCCCCTGAGCCAATACTCCCCTTGGTAAGTAAGCCTTGTATTTTTACTAGCTTTTGGGGTGTTGCCAATGCCTTAGTTGTTTGGACTGACAGAAAATCTCAACTGGCAGATAAAAGACGCCCATCTTTGGGGTCATGGACTATGGGAATAAGTTTTGGCTGTGATTGCTGAGTCACACATGTAGATGCCCATGGTTGAAGCCTGTTCTCTGATGAGACCCCCTGAAATAAGGCTGCCGAGGGAGCCTGCACTGGCCATATTGCCACTGGGATCCATCATTGTGCCGGACATGGCAACACATCCACCATCATGGACTGGGCACAAAGGAAAAGGTGTGTGTGTGTGTGTGTTTGTGTGTGTGTGACACAGTCTCACTCTGTCACTCAGGCTAGAGTGCAGTGGCACCATCTCAGCTCACCGCAACCTCTGCCTCTAGGTTCAGTAGATTCTCCTGCCTCAGCCTCCCAAGTAGCTGGGATGACAGGCGCGCACCCACCATAACTGGCTAATTTTTATATTTTTAGTAGAGATGGGGTTTCACCATGTTGGCCAGGCTAGTCTCAAACTCCTGACTTCAAGTGATCCACCCGCCATGGCCTCCCAAAGTGCTGGGATTATAGGTATGAGCCACTGTGCCCAGCCAGAAAAGGCTATTTCTCAGGCAGAGACTACCACACATACCAGGCTGTGAGTCCTATCAAAGGTTGGCCCATTTCTCTTGCAAAGGAGGAGGTCACCTTGCACAGGGCATGGGCCCAGCCTGCTCTCAGCAGATCAACTTCATTAGGCCTTTGACCTCTTGGGGCTATTGGTAGTGCTTTACCACTGTTTACACTTTTTCAGGTTATTGGATTGTTCCAGTCCTATCAGCCAACTCTGGGCACAACACTGCAATCCTTGAAACTAATCTGTGTCCTGTTTTGGCTCTCTGGACCATCTGTAGTTTGACAATGGTGTACCTTTTATTACAAAAGCCACTCAACAATAATTGTGGTATTCAAGAGATCTTCTGCACTCCTGCCATCCTTCGGCCTCTGGTATTGCTCAGCATTGGAATGGCTTCCTCAAAAATCAACTCAAGGTCTTTGATTCTACTTTTCTCCCTCCCTCCCAGTCCATACACTTTCATAAAGCATTTTATTTGTTTTGTTTTTTGTTTTTTAAGATGGAGTCTTGCTCCGTTGCCCAGGCTGGAGTGCAGTGGTGCAATCTCGGCTCACTGCAACCTCTGCCTCCCGAGATCAAGCAATTCTCCTGCCTCAGCCTCCCAAGTAGCTGCGATTACAGGCACCTGCCACCATGCCCAGCTTATTTTGTGTATTTTTAGTAGAGACGGGGTTTCACTGCGTTAGCCAGGATGGTCTCAATCTCCTGACCTTGTGATCCAACCACCTTGGCCTCCCAAAGTGCTGGGATTACAGGCATGAGCCATTCCACCCGGCTGGTAATTTTTGTAATTTTAGTAGAGACAGGGTTTCCCCATGTTGGCCAGGCTGGTCTTGAACTCCTGACCTCAAGAGATCCACCTGCCTCGGCCTCCCAAAGTGCTGGGATTACAGGCATGAGCCACTGTGCCCTGCCATTTTTTTTTTTAAGTAGAGATAGGGTTTTGCTATGTTGACCAAGCTGGTCTCAAACTCCTGGCCTCAAGCAATCCTCCCATCTCAGCCTCCCAAAGTGCTGGGATTTTAGGTATGAGCCAAACGTACCTATCTTTAAAAAGGCTACTTCGTAGAAAGGTGTATCTGAATGAAGAGGTGTAGGAAGGTTATAAAGGTCTATTTTTTAAATTTGGGATTCTGACTGGACTCCTCCTGGGCAAGTTGCTTGCCTGCTTTCCCCTGCAGCAACCCCAGGCCAGCCTGGTGGGCACACCTTCTAGATGGCAGTGCAATTATAAGGGGCCTAGGAGCTCAAACCTGATTGTGTTTCAGCCACCTGGATTCTCTTGTTGGACTGACGTGGTCTTAGAGCGTAAGAATAATGACCGTAATGACCACTTGGCGAGCACTGCTCACCGAGACCCCTTAGAGTGGCACATGCAGGACAAAGTGGAGAACATAGTGGGTCTCTGTGCATTTTATAAAAATGACTCTTCTAATGAAAAAGTCTAGGTGCACAAAGGAGAAGACTGGGAAAAGAAGTGACTGGTACTGGTCTTTTTCCTTAAAGAGGTGACTATAAGGACTGGAATGAGATACCAATTTGGGATTGGCAGCAGCAATTCTGGCACCTAGGTAGGAAATACCTTGGATTCCAGGAAATAAAGAAGAGGCATTTATGATCTTTGTCTTTTATAATTGCCCCTGAAGTCTTGCTTCTGAACAAAAAAAGGTGGTATTGCAGCTCTCCCAAGATGTTGCAAGAACCTTAAATTTAACTGACTGCAAAGCTGGGCATAGTGGCTCCTGCCTGTAATCCCAACTACCCGGGAGATTGCAGGGGAGGATCGCTTGAGGCAAGGAGTTCAAGGCTGCAATGAGCTATAATGGTACCACTGCACTCCAGCCTGGGCAAGAGTGAGAACCTGGCTCAAATAAAATAAATTTAACGACTGTAGGTTCTGCCTTCCCCCATCAGATGGCTTTGACAACCCTTTGGTTTGCTCACCATTCCCATAGACCCCACTAAGCCATTCTGTGGGGAGGACAAGTGCCACCTTGGTGGTGGCATGGACAAATGGGATAGAGTGGACTAACTGCCCTCAGGCTGTCCTTCCAAATACAAGGACTAGACTCAATTATTCAAAGTAAACTGGGAAACGACCTTGGGAGGCTAAGGCAGGAACCTCCTGGGTTCCTGCTTGAACCCAGGAAGCGGAGCTTGCAGTGAGCCGAGATCACGCCACTGCACTTCAGCCTGGGTGACAAGAGCGAAACTTCATCTCAAAAAAAAAAGCAAACTGGGAACCCAAAGGCCTACCTGGTTGCCAGGACCTGTGCCCCAATGAATGTAGGTCCCACTTGGGGGACCCTAAACAATTATAAACATTTTCTAGGGGTAACTATATGTGCCCTTGTGACTGTACTTGTGTGAACGCTAGACATTAACTCATCATTCTCCCCCAAAACAGTGTCTTGCCTCTTCGGGGTGGTAAAAAGAGACCTTCAAATGCTTAAGCAAATACTACCAATATGATCATGTAGCCCACAGACAATGGTGGATTTTTTTTTTTTTTTTTTTTTTTTTTAGGTGGAGTCTTGCTCTGTGGCACAGGCTGGAGTGCAGTGGCACGATCTCGGCTCACTGCAACCTGCGCTTCCCCGGTTCAAGTGATTCTCCTGACTCAGCCTCCTGAGTAGCTGGGATTACAGGAGCCCACCACCATGCCCAGATAATTTTTTTGTACTTTTGGAAGAGACAGAGTTTCACCACGTTGGCCATGCTGGTCTCCAACTCCCTAACCTCAGGTGATCTGCCTACCTTGGCCTCCCAAAGTGCTGGGATTACAGGTGTGAGTCATCATGCCCGGCCGACAACTGTGGAGATCCTTCTAAAGTGAGGCTGCCCTTGGTTACTCAGGGGAGCTTCCTGAACTGGTAACTGACTCATTCCTTATGTGCACTGTAGGGAGAGTTATCCCTATGATGGGAGTTCTCTGATTAGGAAAGGTGATGCAACATTTGTCTCTAACTTTAGTTGGGTGATCAGTGGCACCACTGTGGCCCTGGAAGCCATTCAGGTCAGCAGCAACTCACTGGCCAGGGTGGGGTGGTATGGATAAGAGACTTGCCCTAGGCTTTGTTCTTGTGAACCACCAGTGGAGATTGTGCAATATCCACTATATCCGCTGTACCTGGATTAATGACTTGGGCTGAGTGCAAAGGTCAATATTTGAGAAAGTCACCTGGCTTTCTAAGGTAGACCTTGATGGTTTATAGGATTTGCTCAGCCTGTTGCATTGAAGACCCTGGGGTCAGGACTGGGGTTCATATTTCAGGTTGGACTCATTTTGCTGTTTGAAATCCTGTTCATTAAATTCTGGGAGACACACTGAACTGATTTGGTCTATGCCTATTGGTCAGGTTAATCAGTGACTGATAAAATGGTCCACCCATAAGAAAATTGCTAGAAGCCAAGACTGTAGAAATGAAGGGTGCTTATTATTGGGAGATAATTCTCCACAGGTCTCTCACATTTCTTTATGTGTCTCGTCAGCTAAAACTATGAAGGCCTTTGTTCCGGACTCTTTTCAAGGAAGTTGGTATAGCCTTAAGAAGACAGAGACAGGTGCTTTGTATCTATAGAGCAAAGGACAGGTGTTCTTGTGGCTTTGGTGGAGATAATGCCTCCCATCAGTGCAAAGGGAAGGCATACCAACCATCCAATATAAAAGACGAAAATTCTGTAAGCTCTCTTCCCTCTTCCTTTCCTCAGTAAAACCCACTGCATGTGCAGGATTCACTTGGTCCTTTTGTGTTGCTCTGTGGGAACCAGGCTTGGTAAACTGCTGTGAGAAAACGCTGGTGCTCTAGCTACTGCTATTGCTGTAATAAACTGTCCTTTGTGTCTGACCCAACGGTGTCTTGTCTGGCTGGGAGCAGTGGCTCATGCCTGTAATCCCAGCACTCTGGGAGGCCAAGGCGGGTGGATCACTTAAGGTCAGGAGTTTCAGACCAGCCTGGCCAACACGGTCAAACTCTGTCTCTAGTAAAAATACTAAAATTAGCTGGGCATGGTGGCAGGAGCCTGTAATTCCAGCTACTCAGGAGGCTGAAGCAAGAGAATTGTTTGAACCCAGGAGGCGGAGGTTGCAGTGAGCTGAGATTGCGCCACTGCATTTCAGGCTAGGTGACAAGGCAAGGTTCCATCTTAAAAAAAAAAGTATGTCTTCTGTGAGCATCTGTAAAACTGCAGAAGGCTAACTTAGCTTGCAAACAGAGCAAAATCTCCGACTATTCAGTTTTTGACCTGATGTTCGTGCTTTTTAATATTTCTTCATGACTCAATCTTGGTAGGTTTTGTTTTTAGGAATTGGCCCATTCATTCATTCACTCAGTCATTCATTCATTTTTGAGGCAAAATCTCACTCTGTTGGCCAGGCTGGAGTGCAGTAGTGGAATCTCAGCTCACTGCAGACTGTTTCAAGCGATTCCTGTGCCTCGGCCTCCCAAGTAGCTGGGATTACAGGTGCACACCACCACCCCCAACTAATTTTTGTATTTTTAGTAGAGACGGGGTTTCACCATGTTGGCCAGGTTCGTCTCGAACTCCTGACCTCAAGTGATCCACCTTCCTTGGACCCCCAAAGTGCTGGGATTACAGGCGTGAGCCACCATGCCCAGCTGGAATTTGCCCATTTAATCTAGGCTATCCAGTTTGTTTCCATACAACTGTCTATAGTACTTGATAATCCTTTTTACTTCTATAGGAATGGTAGTGTCCCAATTTTCATTTCTCATTTTAGTAACCTGAATCTTTTTCTTACTCAGTCCAGCTAAAGGTTATCAATTTTGTTGATCTTTTTAAAGAAGCAACTTTTGGTTTTGTTGATTTTCTATTCTCTATCTCCGTTGTCGTCTTTATTATTGGCTTCTGTTAGCTCTTTCATTTGCTCTTTTTTTAGTGCCTTAATGTGTAAATAACATGTATAGTTCAGTTGTTGATTTGAGGGTTTTTTAAGAGACAGGATCTCACCCTGTTGCTCAGGCCAAAGTACAGTGGTGCAATCACACAGCTCACTTAGCTCACTGCAGCCCCAAACTCCTGGGCTCAAGCAATTCTCCTACCTCAGCCTCTGGAATTGCTGGGACTACAGGTGTGTACCACTATTCCTGGCAAATTTTTAATTTTTTTGTAGAGGGGCCAAGTGATTCTCCCACCTCATCCTCCTAAAGTGCTGGAATTACGGGTGTGAGCCACCACGTCCAGACTTTCTTCCTTTTTAACATAAGTATTTATAGCTATAAATTTCTTTCAGTACTGCTTTTGCGGCATCCCATAAGTTTTGGTGCATTTTTGTTTTCATTTGTCTCAAGATATCTAATTTCCCTTATTTCTTTTGTTCCATTGGTTGTTTAAAAGTGTGTTGTTGGTCAGGTGCAGTGACTGATGCCTGTAATCCCAGCACTTTGGGAGGCTGAGGCAGTCAGGTCACTTGAGGCTAGGAGTTCAAGACTAGTCTGGCCAACACAGAAAAACCCTGTCTCTATTAAAAATACAAAAATGAGCCAGTCATGGTGGCGTGTGCCTGTAGTCCCAGCTATTTGGGAGGCTGAGGCACAAGAATCACTTGAATCCAGGAGACGGAGATTGCAGTGAGCCATGATTGTGCCTCTGCACTCCAGCCTAGGCAACAGAGCAAGACTCAGAAAAAAAGTGTGTTAATTTAAAAAACTTTTCAGTAGTCCCTTTGCTACTGATTTCTAGTTTTGTTCCACTATGATGAGAAAACATACTTTTATGATTTTATTCTTAAGTTTGAGATTTTTTTGTCTAATATGTGGTATATATTTAATATTTAATAATGCCTTAGCCCCCCCTTTTTTTTTTAAAATGGAGTCTCACTCTGTTGCCCAGGCTGGAGTGCAGTGGTGTGATCTCAGCTCACCACAACCTCCGCCTTCCAGGTACAAGCGATTCTTCAGCCTCAGCCTCCTGAGTAGCTAGGACTACAGGCACACACCACCATGCCCGGCTAATTTTTGTATTTTAGTAGAGATAGGGTTTCACTATGTTGGCCAAGCCAGTCTCAAACTCCTGACCTCATAACACCTCAGCCTCCCAAAGTGCTGAGATTACAGGTATGAGCCACTGCCCCCCGGCCTCTTTTTTCTATTATTTTTTTTTTTATTTTACAGGGACAAGGTCTATGTTGCCCAGGCTGGTCTTGAACTCCTGAGCTCAAGTGATCCCCCTACCTCAGCCTCCAAAAGTGCTGGGATTACAGATATGAGCCACCATGCACAGCCTCCTTTTTTCTTTTGGTCACACTGAAGTTCAGCTACTCCACCCTAGATGCCAGTAATAAAGCTGTAGCCTGGCAGGAAGGTGGCCGGCCAGAGCTGAGGTGCCCCTAGAGAGTCTTGAGCCCAGCCACCTGTCATCTTAGAGGTGAGAAAACTGAGGGGTCAGAAGGCTTCACTCAGGATTGCACAGGGACCCACAGGCCTGCAGGCCATGTACACTGAACCACTGTGATTTATTGCCCGAGAGACTACCTTGTGGCATCAGCAATAATCACAAGGAAGCAAAACCCTCCAGAGATTCATTCAAATGTTTACTGAGCATCTACATGTTCCAGGCATAAGTTAAACCCTGAAATGGCCTTGTCTGTGCTGGGCCTGCCTACTCTAAGATGGGCCTGACTGTTCTGTTTCCAGGCAATGAGAGTTGCAGATAATCAAAGAGCTTTGGTCCCTTTATTCATGCCTATTTCACAAATGCACTGATTTGTCACCTAAGCTGGCTTCTGTATTAGGTTGATGACACCCTCTTTCTAGAAACCACAGATACTAAGGTTTTGAAAGCTAGAGGACAAGGCAAAAAAAGCTCTCCATGTCTACAGGACTGGATTTTTTTTTTTGTTTTTTGCTTTATTTTTATTTTTTATTTTTTAAAGGTACAAGGAGAGCCATTAGGCAAAGTGAACACCTGCAGCACAGAGAGGTCAAGGGAGTTACCGCAGAGCTATGGCCAGGTAGCTCCATCAGGGCTTCTCATGTCCTGAAGCATCCCAGCCCTGACGTGGAAGTGCCCCACATAATTCAGTTGCTGGGCCAGTGAAGGGATAAGCCCGTCTTCTCTGATTAGGAACAGTAAGAGGAAAATTACAGAATCTGGACCCCACCCCAATCCGATACTCTGGTCAACTGCAGTTTGAGACTTGGCAGGTTGGACTCTTGTCGTGTTGTACAGGACAGGGCCACATAGGCCCTGCACTGACAACCGCCAATGGGCTCCCTGGCTCATCTGGTCTCTTACTACTGTCCTGACATAAAGCAGGAAGAGGAATATAGTCCTTTTGTGGAGACAGGCTCTCGCTCTGTTGCCCAGGCTGGAGTACAGTGGTGCAACCTCGCTCACTGCAGCCTCTGCCTCCCAGGTTCAAGCAATTCTCATGCCTCAGCCTCCTGAGTAGCTGGGATTACAGGCACATGCCATCATGCGTGGCTAATTTTTGTATTTTTAGTAGAGATGGAGTTTCACCATGTTGGCTAGGCTGGTCTTGAACTCCTGACCTCAAGTGATTGCCTGCTTTGGCCTCCCAAAGTACTGGGATCACAGGCATGAGCCACTGTGCCCGGCCCAGTCCCATTTTACAGATATAAAAACCAAGGTGTAGAGAGGTGAGTAATCTGTTATGTAAAACAGAGCTCAACCACATTAGCAAAACTAACAGAATTAGTAGGGGATGGATAGATATATAAAGAGATTCAGTGAAACAAATTATCTTTTGTGATGATGGGATCTAGCCAGGCAAGTCTGATATCCACAGGACAAGCCATCAGAAAGCAGGCTGGAACTCTGGGCACAGGCTGATGGCTGGCCTTGCACATAATCAGTACTGCTGCACCATGCCACTACCAACTTTACCCTGACTCTATGGAAACAGTCATTAATGCCTTTAAGTTCAATCAAACTAGGGAAGAATTAAAAAAAAAAAAAAATCCAGAACCAATGCAGAAAACTCAATCTTTAAGGTTGTATTTCTCTAGAACCACTTCTGGCACCAAAATCTGTATCAGTCAGATTCAAAACTAGAGCAGTGGAACAAGCAGGATATGTACTGAGCTTTATTGCAAGTAACTGACTTCAGTGATTGTAGGAGCTGGCTAGTCATGTCCAAAATCTGTAAGGCAGGCTGTCAGGAAGGGCAGGCTATCAGGAACTCTCGCCAAGAGCTGGGCTGCTGTCCACAGGCAGGATCTCTCCCTCAGGGAAGCCCTTGGCTCTGCTCTTTAGGCCTTTTGACTGATCAGGTCAGGCTCGCCCAGATGCTCTGAGATAATCTCACTTACTTAGTTGACTGGTTATGGACTTTTATTATATCTACAAAATACCTTCACAGCAATACCTAGATTAGTGTCTGATTGAATTACTGGAGACTGTAGCCTAGCTAGGCCGACGTAACCAAACACCATCCCACCCACCACAGCCATGCCATAGGCTCAGGGACTCTGGATCAGCTCTCACCTTCTTTCACTGGTGAACAGGATGGACAGAATTATCTGTCTAATCTCAAATCGAGCAGCACAAGCAGTGCCTGGGCATTTTTAGTTGACGTAAAATTCACATAACTGAAACATTCTGAAGTATACAAATTCAGTGGCGTCTAATACATTCACCACGTTGTTCAACCACCACCTCTCCCTAGACCCAAAATGATTCCAGCACCCCAGAAGTAAGCCCCTTACTCATTAACAAGTCATTCCCTGACCGGGCACGGTGGCTCACGCCTGTAATTCCAGCACTTTGGAGGCTGAGGTGGGTGGATCATGAGGTCAGGAGTTCAAGACCAGCCTGGTCAAGATGGTGAAACCCCATCTCTACTAAAAATACAAAAATTAGCTGGGCATGGTGGCAGGTGCCTGCAATCCCAGCTACTTGGGAGGCTGAGCTTTGAACCCAGGAGGTGGAGGTTGCAGTAAGCCGAGATTGTGCCACTGCACTCCAGCCTGACAGAGCGAAAACTCCATCTCAAAAGAAAAAAGAAAAAGTCACTCCCCATGCCACCCTCCCCCTGCCTGGGCATTTTAAAGCCGACCTGGACGATGTTGTTGGGGAAAACTTGGAAATGTTAAACCTGCCACGTTTGCTAATCTGCTGGGGCAGAGGTGTCTCCCTCACCCCAAGGCAGGCACTGAAGCCAGCTACTCTTTCACAATGGTGGGGCTGTAGTTGGGCTTGGTAGCTTCAGCGAGCTCCCGTGCGTACATCTCATATCTGCCCGTCATCTGAAAGCAAAACAGAGATGTACTTTAGAGTTTCTGGTTTTATAAATGCCCATCACTTAACACACCACCACCACTTGCCACTGGAGGGCAGCCATGGGACAGGAATGCATCTGGAAGGCTCGTTGACAGTGACCTCTTGGCACTGATTTTGGTACTGTGGCAAAGTTCAGAGATGCCACGATGACCCATACAGCCCAGCCTTGCCTGCTGCGACCTCTTAGACCTGTCTATCCGGAAGGTGTGGTCTGCTGAGGCAGGAGGGAGGAGCGGAGTCCCATGGTCCTGTTGCTTTCCAGAGCAGCCTACAGCCCAGAGAGCAGTGAACTGCTCCAAATCACCAGCCAGGTGTAGAAAAGGCTGGGATTTCAGCCGGGCGCAGTGACTCACGCCTGTAGTCCCAACACTTTGGAAGGCTGAGGTGGATAGATCATGAGGTCAGGAGATCAAGACCATCCTGGCCAACATGGTGAAAACACGTCTCTACTAATAATACAAAAATTAGCTGGGCGTGGTGACATGCTTGTAATCTCAGCTACTCGGGAGGCTGAGGCAGGAGAATTGCTTGAACCCAGGAGGTGGAGGCTGCAGTGAGCTGAGAGCTTGCCACTACACTCCAGCCTGGCGACAGAGCAAGACTCTGCCAAAAAAAAAAAAAAAAATGCTGGGATTTGAACCAGGGGCTCCTGGATGGGTACGGAGTTCTGTCTACTCCATGTGGCTTCTCATTGTGGATACAGATGGTGGTGGGGCTGGACAGCCCACCCAGAGTGCTCACACTGAGCATGCCCTCCCCTCCCTTCCCTCCTTTCCCAAGGTGGGCTACCCCCAAAAGCCTTGACAGGAGCTCGTGCCCATTACCAAAGTTGGGGAAGGTTCTGCTTTAAGAAGTGTCTAATGAGAAAGCATTTGGTTTACTGCTCCTGGGATACTTATTAAAAAGAATTGGCCAGCGCTCTTGGATCCGACTGCTGATTTAGGCGGGATCCTACATTCATCTGAGTTGCCCAGGAAGAGGAGAGACAGGTCAGGAGACTCTCTCATGGGCAATACCTTACTAGTCTGACAGTGATCTGAGACTAAAGGGATGTGCCCAGGAACCTATGCTCAGAAAATGGGATCAAGGCCAAAAGCCCATGTCTGGGTTAGAGGCCCTGGTGGTCTCTCAGTCACACCGGGCAAAATCAGTTAAAACAATGTGACTTTTTTTTTTTTTTAAGATGGAGTTTTGCTCTTGTTGCCCAGGCTGGAGGGCAATGGCACAATCTCAGTTCACTGCAACTTCCGCCTCCCGAGTTCAAGCGATTCTCCCGTCTTAGCCTCCCAAGTAGCTGGGATTACAGCTGCCACCATGCCTGGCTAAGTTTTGCAATTTTTAGTAGAGACAGGGTTTCCCATGTTGGCCAGCCTGGTCCTGAATTCCTGACCTCAGATGATCCACCCGCCTCAGCCTCCCAAAGTGCTTGGAGTACATGCGTGAGCCACTGTGCCCCGCCTAACAACGTGACATTTATTTGCATATACGATGTACTTATAAAAGGTGGCTGAGGTGAGGCACAGTGGCTCACATCTGTAATCCTGGTATTTTGGGAGTCCGAGGTGGGAGGATTGCTTGAAGCCAGAAGTTCAAGACCAGCCTGGGCAACATAGTGAGACCATAAAAAATTTAAAAATTAGCTGGGGGTGG
Source organism: Cheracebus regulus (assembly GCA_963574635.1). Lineage (NCBI taxonomy): Eukaryota > Metazoa > Chordata > Mammalia > Primates > Pitheciidae > Cheracebus > Cheracebus regulus. The sequence continues at coordinate 34,470 of CAUYQU010101245.1, read as the reverse complement.
TGGCGATGATGCAAATCTGTAGTCCCAGTTACTCAGGAGGCTGAGGTGCAAGGATGGCTTGAGCCCAGGAGGTCAAGGCTGCCATGATCTACAGTTGTGCCATTGGTCCAGCCTGGATGACAAAGCCAAGACCTGTCTCCATGCCTCCCACGCCACCAAAAAAAAGAAAAAGGGGTGCTGAGTTGGTAGAAATACTGCCGAACACTAATACAGCAAACTCTGAAACTGTGAGCCCTTCAGGGCAGAGTCCCGTCCCAGGAGGGTAGACACCTCCACTCCGCTAACATCACAGGGCATTAGGTGTCAAAGCCAGCATGGGACCTTCTTGCTAAGCCCCTTGCTTTACAACTGGGAGTACTAAGGCTTGGGAGCAGAAGGGGCTTAATTAAGGTAACTGAGGAACACTGTGGCAGAACCAGGCCTAGATTCCATTTCTCTGTATGACCCATTTCCCACTATCATCAAGGCCTAGACCATGGGGACTGGCCACAAGCAGAACCAGACATGCACATTTATCTTGTGATAAGTACAAATGCCTGGAAAGGAAAAACGATTAGAGGAACCAATCCATTCTATTCTCTCGACAAATGAAATTGAGATTAATTTGTCTGAAGGCACCCAGAATCTAAATCAGATGAGAGGAGAATTTATTGCAGCCTGCTGCCTGTATACTGTTTGGCCCAACTGTTCCTCCCAGGAGCCAGCAAGGAGGCAGAGATTCAGCCCTCAGCTCATACGGAGCCCTCGATGGGAGCTGGTACCCCATGCTGCCGTGGGCAACCCCACAACAGTAGTTCCCAGCCCTGAGGGCAGGATGAGAGCCAAAGCAGAGGAGCAGGTAACAGCAGGGGTGCTGGGGACCTACCTTGAAGTTCCAGACATCATTCACCTGCTGGCAGAGGTTTAGGTCAAGCTTGGCAACGAGCAGTCCATCCCGGGTACGGGACAGCCCAGGAGTCCGGCTGCTGTCAGGGGCTGCCACGTAGCTCGAGCCATAGAAGTAGCCAAAGTCCTTGTGAGCTTTAGAGGAGCAAAGAAACGCATCTGTGAGCCTGTGTGGATGCACTGTGGACTCTGAAGCAGGTCAGGAACCTTGAGCCAGGCCCAGGACAAGGTCCACACCATCCTTCCCAGTGTCTGTCAAATGCTGAGGCCCCAAGGGCCCGTCTCCCTCAGGCCTGAAGGCCCAGCAAGTTGCTGCAAATGCCCCCCTTATGCTGCCCCGCTTTGCCCCCGGGGAAATGTCTAAATGTCACCCTTCTGAGAGGTGTTGCTCCCACCCACAGCCAAAGGAAATCAGAAAGTCACACCCTGGGGGCTTCCTATGTGCCGCCCCCCGACCGTGAGCTAGAGGCTCTGCCTTCATCTGCCTTGCCCGATGTGTCACCCTCCCCCACCCGCCATGCCTTGGTCCCCTCACTAGTCAGGGAGGCCTGGCAGCCACCCCACACACACCTAAGGAGCAGGTGGGGCTGGGCAGGGCCTAGCATGGCCCAGACACAGCAGGCACCCAGTGGAGCTCATTCTCCTGCCCTTTCTGCATCTCTACTTGCAGTAAGTTAACTAGCATCTAGAACTCTAGAATCTGGGGCCTGCAGTAGGGGCATCTGGGACCCTTTCAGGAAGTGTTTTCCTGGAAAACGGATCTGCTCAACCCCTTTCGGCTTTCTAGAGGATACTCTGAGCTAGTTCAGATACCTCCTTGGTAAGGGAGGGCAGTCCCTACCTCCCTCATTCTTGGCCAGAGACATGGGAAAGGAGTATTTAGGGTTTTTTTTTTTTTTTTTTTTTTTGAGAACTTTTGCATCTTTAGGGCTCTTAGCAGAGGCAAGGTGGTCCATACCTTCAGATCAAAACAAGCCGTGGACTCTAGAAACCCAGGGCCATCCATGCCAGTGCCCTGGGGCACCTGTACAACTGGTTTGGGCAGGGGGAGGGGGGACAAGGACAAAGGAAAGTAGGGAGAGAGGTCTACAGGCCGGATGAGAGCCCCTCTCCCTGTCAAGAGAGCTCACAAAGGATCCCTGACATCCTCTCAGTCTATCTTCACACCAGTCCCAGGGGATGGATGGAGTCCAACCCAATCCTCAAGCCCAGGTCTGCTATCCACACCCCACCCACAGGCTGATTCCCATGCTGCAGGCAGTAAAGCAGAGAGGCATTGGCCCCTCCTCCAAGGTGCGAGGCATGTAGACATGATCTGTATGGCAGATCCAGACCGAGGCAGACAGAGAAGGGGAGAGGAAGGCCCACTCCTCAACTGCAGCCACCATGGAAATTCAGGGGACATACCTTTCTTTCCATCTCCAGAAGTAAACTCATTCGTGAAGTGCTCCTGTGAAATAAGACAGTAGTAAGGGGAACCTATAGGTGGCACCACTGCGACACTCAATCCAGCTCACTCAGCCAGCAGGGCAATCAGGTCAAGAGGCGAGTCAGCCAGGAAGCAGTTAAGGTGAGCTGTACTCACCAGGTGATTAAGTGCTTACTAAACGCCCATGCTGAGCAGCTACCCCTGGGCCAGCGGGGAATTTGACAAGCAGGGTAAAAACCTGGACGTTGCCTTTGGGGAATTTATAATCTGAGAGAAAAGACACTGGGCACATCCTGGTTTCTTAGGGCTGTGGGCAACTGAGGCTGGCTTGCCTGAAGTAATTAAAACCCTGGGCCAGGGGCAGGGGTGTGGGTATATACATTGCTTTCAGTATTTCCCCCAAAGCCTAACGGAAACTATGTATTAACCTGTGATGGTGTTACACAGGCTAAGTAAAACATCAGGTTTATTTATTTTTATTACTAATTTTTGGAGACGGACTTTTGCTCATGTTGCCCAGGCTGGAGTGCAATGACGCGCTCTCGGCTCACTGAAATCTCTGCTTCTCAGTTCAAGCAATGCTCCTGCCTCAGCCTCCCTAAGTAGCTGCCTGCCACCACGCGCAGCTAATTTTTTGTTGAAAAGTAGAGGCGGAGTTTCACCATGTTGGCCAGGCTGGTCCTGAACTGACCTCAGGTGATCCACCCACCTCAGTCTCCCAAAGTGCTGGGATTACAGGCATGAGCCACCGCACCTGGACCTTTTTTTTTTTTTTTTGGAGGCAGAGTCTCACTCAGGCTGGAGTGTAGTGGTGTGATCTCAGCTTACTTCAACCTCTGCCTCCTTGTTCAAGCAATTCTCGTGCCTCAGCCTCCTGAGTAGCTGGAATTACAGGCACGTGCCAGCCTGCCCTGCTAATTATATTTCTAGTAGAGACAGGGTTTTGCCACATTGGCCAGGCTGGTCTCAAACTTCTGACCCCAGGTGATCTGCCAGCCTTGGCTTCCTAAAGTGCTGGGATTACAGGTGTGAGCCACTGCACCCAGCCAAAAATATCAGGTTTCTTTATGCTGTTAGAAGTCAGATCGATCGACATAGTGTGGAAACCTTGGTTATCTCAGACTGATCAGATTCTCTGATTAGAGTCTGATATCTGATTAATAAGGATGAGAAAGAGATTATATAAGTGCATTCTGTTTGGCAGTCAGAACTGTTCAGGGAATGGGGCCAATGGGGAAAATAAACAGGATACCTGGAGGTGATAGGGTGAGAACGGCCACATCAAAGATCTTTTCAAAATGGCTTCAGCCAAACACAAAATCAGAAAAAATAGGAGGACAGAGATATTCTGAAAAGTAACAGAGCAAGCCAGTTTACCCCTTTCCAGACTCTAGGATTTGTGGCACATGTGCAGAGGGAACGGGGTGTCGCCACCAGGGCCACCAGGTGGCGGCTCCTCTCCCCAGCCAGACCTCGGGACTTACCGTGCCCACGCGATTGATGGCACAGGTGAAACAGTGATTGGCAATGGCTGCATTTCTGGCCTCAATGGGCCACATGGACTCGCTGTAAGAGAGGACCAAGAGGAACCAGGTTGCTGACTTTCTGGCCAGACTTAGTCGATGCTCAGCCCTGAGCTCAGCCTGGCTACAGGCTTTCCTGGGCCAGTGGTGGGGACAGCCAGAAGACTCACTGGTCACACCCCAAACCTACAAGCAGGTCAGCCTGTCTTCAGCACCTTGCCCTGGCCTGAACACACTTCTGGAAAGGGACTGCTGCAGACAGAAGCCACATGGCTGTGCTCTGCCAGAATTAGCAGCCCTGGATCAAATCCTCATCCTGAGCCGGTTTCCTTTTCTGAAACGTCCTCAAAGGAAGACTGTGAAGACTGAATGACCACGCAGGTGAAGATCCAGGTGGTAGGATTTCCATAACCACCACTTCCCGCCTCCATTTCTTCTCCCAGAACCCACCTTTTGGGCTGGGCAGAACCTCTCCTGGTGAATGCCAGAAGGGAGCCAGGGGCCTGGAGGGCTTGTGCAGGGCCTGTGAGGGCTAAGCATGGGCATTACCTGCCCTATCCTAATTCTCCTACCTTTCTGTGCTGCACTGCAAGGCAATCTCCAAAGGGAGAGATTTCAGGGCCAGCAAACAAGAAAGGAACTTAGGTCATAGGATAAGGGGTCAGATTCTACAGCAGGATCACCTCCTCCAAGCTGGTCCATTTCCCTCTTCTAAACCCTGAGTCTCTAAGTAAAGACTACTTGGCTCTCTTACTGACCGGGGGGGAAGGGGCCCATGAGGGAGGCATCTCACGGGCTCGGCTGAACTGCAGGCCCTCCTCAGTCTAGCACTTGCAGAGGGAGAGTATGATGGGAGACAGAGCCTCAAGCAGAGACCCTGTCCTTCTCTGGCCTGCCAACTAAAATGTGACATGGAAGCCAGTGGGCCTTCTTGTCACTAATTATCTTTTGTCTGAGGAACATCTTTAAGACTCCAGATTGACAGGAATAATGCCCACTTAGAAACACTGTGTGACTGGGAGCAAAATGCCCTGGAATCTTCCTTCCTGTCAGCATGCACCTGGTTTAAACCAGGGAGTAGGTGGAGGGGGTGGGTGCTTGTCACAAGCCTAATTCTCAGGAGGATTCACGAGTCTGAGAAAAAATAAATAAATAAATCACAGGCTTGATTGAGGGGACTCATTTTGCTTTTTTCCCCCAGCTGCTAAGCCAAGCTGACAAAACTTTTCAGAAATGACTTTTACAGAAACACACCAGTAAATGACATTTTCAGGAATTAGACACTTGCAGGGCGACTGGCATAAACATCTTAGTTGGAATTCTCCAGGGAGGTGTTCTGCATAGGACCCAAACCCACAGCTGGCAATAAAATTTATTCTCTCAAAACTACCAGGGGAAAGGAAGCTGGGGTTAGTGAGAGCCCAGTGTGTGCCGGAATCATGAGTCTGATGGGGAAGTGGGAACCGCTGCCATATTCCCAGTGCAGTGCTCACAAATCCCTAAAAATAATCGCAGTGGGAAGGCAAGAGGCAGCAAGGGGATAGGATGGTGACTTGCCAATGAGTATACACAGGTGGCAGAAATCTTCGGTCATACAAGCTGCAAGGGACACATTCCGAGATTATCAGGATAACCCAATCAAAAGCACTCGGGCACTACTGTGTGCTGAGAACTGTGGGACTCAAAAATGAATGAGGACACCAAGTGTGCATACACATGTACATGTCTGTCTCTTAGGCAGAAGGTGCCAGAAAAGGGGATAGATGGTTCTGGAAGCTATGATCCAATGCTTGTGTGCAGCTGGTGGGGATTTCCCCAGCATTGTGCTAAAAAACACTATCAATTCCATCATTTATTATTTTAAGCAAACCACCCAGAATCCTATCATCCTAATAAACCACCTGTTGCCTTTCACCCACACTCCATGACTATCCTTGTCCATGGGCAAACTTTTTTTTTCCAAGAGTTCTGACCACAGACTGGACATCTTTTTCTTGCTCACAGGCTTTTGTCATGTTGCATTACCTTCATCATGACTCTTTTTAGTGGCTGTACAACAACCTGTGGAAGAGATGGGTTGCAATATACTTAGGCCGGACACTTCCTCCAAGGCCAACTTTTTATTTTAAGTAAGCTGTGTGAGCACCTTCAAATGCATTGCCTTATCCCATTTTTTTTTTTTTTCCTGTCTCACTCTGTCACCCAGGCTGGAGTGCAGTGGCACAGTCTCAGCTCGTTGCAAACTCTGCCTCCCGGGTTCAAGTGATTTTCCTGTCTCAGCCTCCCAAGTAGCTGGGACTACAGAGGCCCACGACAACGACCGGCTAATTTTTGTATTTTTAGTAAAGATGGGGTTTCACCATGTTGGCCAGGCTGGTCTCAAACTCCTGACCTCAAGTGATCTGCCAGCCTTGGCTCTCAAAGTGTGGGATTACAGATGTGAGCCACCGTGCCTGGCTTTCCCTCCCTCTTTTAGATTGTTTCTTCAGGCTACAGTTCTAAGAATATCATTATCAGGCCAAAGGGCATGAGCATTGTAGGAGCTCATGAAACATACTGCTTTCCACAAGACCTGTTCGTTTTTACTGCCAGCCTCACCCTGAAAAGCCAAGGGTTGGATGATTCTTGGCTGAGGAAGGAAAAATCAATCATTTTTAATAAGCCTAATAGGCTGTGAGGACATAGCAATTATATGCATATTACACTGGGGTGCTTCTGTTTGCCTAACCGGAGCTAATAAAAGCCTAAGATAAAAGGGTCGGGGAGGGCCTCTGAATACACAAGGCGAGGAGCCATCTGAGTTCATGGCCATAGCTTTGCCTGCTCTGGCCCAGAAGCCAGATGCCCTAGTGCTTCTGGTTCCTCTAGGGACCCCTGCAGGGAGATGGAGCTTGCCAAGTGTCTTACCCGGAGCCAGCGGAGAGGGCTGCTGTGGGGGCTGGCCCCAAAGTTCTGCTCAGGCCTGGTAGCTAGATGACCAGTAATAACCCTACCCACGACCACCAGTGAATGCTGTCACTGGTGACCTGGCCACCATGAGACTCCAGAATGTTCTCTGAGGGGAGACTGAGGCCTGATTTGTACCCCTCCTGGATATGGACCAGATCTCCAGGTATGTGGGCAGGGTGGTAGACCTGAGGTAACAGATGAGGGGTTACATTCTGGCTCCAGAAGGAACCTGCTGTGCAAACGCTGAAAGCGGAGGGGATGTTACTCTTGAGAAAGGGGCAGTGTGCTGAAAAGAAAAGGTAAACATTACACCCTGCCATTTAGAAGAAATTCAATTGAAATTTAGTCGAGAATGAGGACAAGAGAGACAAGTGTGGGCTGCAGAGACTCAAAGCTGCCGACCCACCAGAACTCCCCCTGCTCCCCACCCACAGCAGGACAGAGCACACCCCTGTCCTCCTGGGGACACGGCAGCCAAGACCACAGAGAGGGAAAGCCAGCACCTCCTGCTGCAGGAATCCTGCTTGGGAGGAAGTGAGTTGGGAAGAAAGTATTTGCACATAAATTCCTAGAGTTCTGTTACTTGCGGTGATGCAAAACTGGAAACCACCCAAATGCTTAGCCTTTGGGGAAGAGAGAGGCAGCGGCAGTCACACAGGCTCGGATCAGCTCACTGGCTGTGGCTTCTAAATGAGGGGCCCGGGGGGTGGGGTACTGCCCAGGAGTTCTCGGGCTTCCAGGGCCACTCTCCCCTCATCCCCCAGCCCTGCCTTGACAAGGGCAGTTGTATCTGTTTAGGGGTGAGGCTAACACCAAAACACTTACGTGTTATATTAAAGACAAGTTTCCTTGATTGATCACCAGCTCCCTCATTTGCGGCTTTCTTGTTCAGATGTCTGGCACCTGCTATGCTCCAAGGACTTAGATGTGAGTGGTTTTTTGTTGAGAGGGAGTCTCACTCTGTCACCAGGCTGGAGTACAGTGGTTCCATCTTGGCTCACTGCAACCTCCACCTCCCAGGTTCAAGTGATTCTCCTGCCCCAGCCTCCCAAGTAGCTGGGACTACAAGTGCGTGCCACCACGCCCAGCTAATTTTTGTAATTTTAGTAGAGACAGGGTTTTGCCATGTTGGCCAGGCTAGTCTTAAACTCCTGACCTCAAGTAATCCACCTGCCTCAGCCTCCCAAAGTGCTAGGATTATAGGTGTGAGTCACCGAGCCCAGCCCAAAGTGGGGCTTTCTGAAGTCCCCTGTTGACTACAGGGAAGGGGGAATTATTTTCATCTCAGTGTTCAGAATCACAGCAGAGGTTGGTGTTTTACTGTAGAGCAGCTCTTGCTGTGGGTGGGGGATCATTCATTGCCATCTCAAGGATTTGTTTTAACTGAAAAGCTGGTCACATGGATAACATACAATCCTGGGGCCCAGCTCTGTTAACATCCCGGTGGCCAAGACTGCCTGCTGCCACCTTTGAGCTCCAGCCTTGGGTTTCAGCTGTTTGGGCCCCAGGAAGCCCCCAGACCCCACCAAGTGAGTAACCTGAGTGCTCCAATGGTGGCTGAGGGGTTGAAGATGATCTCGGCCCTGTTGATGCTGTACATAAGCCAGTTGAGGGGGTGGTGCCGCCCGTAGCAAATGTTCACCGCAATCCTTCCAAACTGTGTCTGGAACACCGGGTGGCCCAGGTTTCCCTCCATGTAGTAAGTTGACTGAAAAGCAAAGGGCCATATACTGATGCCTCTGACCTTTAAGATGTCTCTTTCCTTAGACTTGGCAGAAAAACAGAAGTATCACCCACAGTCCAGGGATGGTTACACTCCTGAGTGTGACTCTAAGTTCCAGAATTTCATTATGATAAAAACAAAACACACACACACAAAAACCCTGACACCAAACAAGCCAGCCCCCAGGGGAAATCACAGTGGCTGAAGCATTTGCCCAGTCTCCTTGTGACATGTCGAAAAAATCCCCATAACGACGTTCCACACTATTTCAAATTCTGGTGAGGTTTCAGTTGTGGTCCAACTCTAAGGCTCAGGTTTGGCTGGCGTTAACATGAGTTGGTCACTGCCTTCAGCTACCACACGTCACTATAGAGAACAGTGGAGCCCCAGGGATCCAGAGCACATCCAAGTAATCCTCTCCCTGCTCAAAGGAGAAAGCTGTTTCCTGAGTGGGCGTAACTTGCCCAGATGATTAAGGCCAAACCTTCTAGTGCAACCCTGAAAGTGTACCTTTCTCCATCCTGCCTAGGGTTAAGGAGGTCCCTGTGGGGCAGGCAGACTGGACCCCATTCTCCCATCTCTGCCTGTCTGCCTGCTCCTCAGGGTGCCAGGGCAGGGACACTATCCTGGATAGCACTGAGGGAAGCTAGAGGGCAAATCGAGATCCCAAACAGATCTGCTCTGGGAGCCTTTCACCTCCTCCTGACCCTGGCCATCAAAATTGGCCAGGGTCAGGTGGCAACTAGGATGTGTGCATGTGGTGGACACTGGAGTAGATCCTGCTGTGCTGAGACGAGTCCTGTGCTTTATCTGTAGGGAGCTAAAGATTAATCCCAAGGTAAACAGGTGAGGGGTGCATCTTCCCACCCTCACCTCCAGCTGTTACTGAGAAACACTGGGTTCGTCTTTCTCCCTGGGAAACCTCCTCTAGCACTGCAGACATTTCTTGTCTGCCTGACCAGACTGAGAATGGCCAGGACCCCCACAGTCATGGAGAGAGAACTGGGGACATCCCATCCTGAACAACTGTATTAACCACAAAGCAAGTTCAGATTTAGAATCTTAGGTATTGGGCAGCACTCACTTCCCTCCTTCAAATGTCCACCCCCTCCCATCTTACCTATCCAGGGGTTGGCATTAATCAACCAAAATGGCCCCCCCAACTTGTGCCCTGATCACATGTGGCACACGAAAACACCACATAATGCAGACATACACACATACACCTTTGCCCACTGTCACCTGACAAATGGGCCACCTCAGACCCCCAGCATGAGTCATGGACAAGGAATGCCACGGTCCAAACAAGGACAGGGCTGTGGCATGCTAGGCTCTGAGTCTGAGAAGGGGCCACAGGAATCATTTCATGTTTGTGCAATATTTATTTTTGTTTTTTTGAGATGGAGTCTCGCTCTGTCGCCCAGGCTGGAATGCAGTGGTGCGATCTCAGCTCACTGCAACCTCAGCCTCCCGGGTTCAAGCGATTCTCCTGTCTCAGCCTCCCAAGTAGCAGGGATTATAGGTGCCCGCCACCACACCCAGCTAGTTTTTTTTTGTATTTTTAGTAGAGACAGGGTTTCACCATGTTGGTTAGGCTGGTCTCAAACTCCTGACCTCATGATCCTCCTGCCTTGGCCTCCCAAAGTGCTAAGATTACAGGCTTGAGCCACCGCGCCCAGTCTGTTTTTGGTTTTAATTTATATACATACCACTTACTTCAAAGAAGAATTCAGGAGGCCAAATCAGGTTGTATTAAAACAAATATATGCACCATTGTGCTAAAGGTGTTTAGGACTCCTCTAAGAGTCCCGCCTGAATCCTGTCTGCCTGTGTGATGCAGGGCAATGTCAGGTGAGCCTCTGAGCCCCGCAGCCACACTGTGGTCCAGTGAAGTGTGTGTGACACGGAGCATTGCCCTGCACAGAACTTTCCCACAGAAAGTCCCACAGAGATCAACACACAGAGCAGCAAGTGAGCAGGGCTGGATATCTGTCTGATGGTGGCTCACCTCGTTGAAATCACCCACTCTGGGGATGTGGTTCTTCCTGGTCTTTCCCAGGACTGCTCCAGAATTGGAGATCACCACGGCTGTATTCCACAAAGTGTCGCCATGCTCGCTGTCTCGTTCCAGGATGGGAGACACCACCACCATGTTATGGTTCTTCGCCAGCTGGAAAAATGATGAATATAGCAGAGTCCCACTTTCAAACCAATTGTTGTAGTTTTTTTATTGAAGAAGAATTTAATGATCCTACTAAATCATTAGGCTTGGGTCAGAACAATCACTCGCATTTGTTGTTTGGAACACTAAATGCCCTGATGTCCACACTTTGCTAAATAAGAGTCATCATTGTCCTGTGCACAGTTGGTGGTATAGCAAAATGGTGCAGCTGCTCTGGAAAACCATATGGGAGTTCCTCAAAAAATTAAACAAGAATTACCATTTGATCTGGCAATCCCAATCCTGGGTATATATCCAAAAGGATTGAAAGCAGGGTCTCAAAGAGATTTGCAAATGCATGTTCATTGCGGCATTACTCACAATAGCAAAGAGATTGCTATTGTGAGTAATGCCGCAATGAACATACGTTTACAAATGTGACAGGCACTTGGGTGAAATGTGCCATGTTTGGTTCAACCATTCACCCGAGTGCCCATCAATGGGTGAATGCATAAACGAAGTGTGGCACACCCACACAATGGAGTATCATCCAGCCTTAGATGCTATGGTTCTATGCTATACATGGATGAACCTTGATGATATGCTAAATGAAATAAGCCAGTCCCAGAAAGACAAATACTATGATTCCATTTGTGTAATGTATCTAGAGTAGTCAAATTCACAGAAATGGAAAGTATAATATTACTAGCATGGTGGTTGCCAGGGGTTGCGGGAGTGGGGAGCTATTGTTTAATGGGTATAGAGTCAGATTTGCAAGATGCAAAAGTTCTGGAGATCTGCACAACATGAATGTACTTTACACTACTGAACTTAAAATGGTTAAAATGGTACATTTTATATATATTTTACTACTTTAAAAAAAGAATAAGAAGAATCATCACACTTCTTATACCAAAAATAAATCTCTTTGGCATCAAATTCCTTTTGTCTCAAGTAAGAACATCAAGCTCTGGTGACCTCAGGATGAGCAGCCCGGCGGGTCATTTGTCCTCTGCTCTAATTAGCCATCATGATCTCTGGCCTTAACGACAGGACGGGGGAGAGGCACACTCGGAAAGCAGCACTAGGGGCCATGCTAAGAGCAGCCTTAAGTCCCTGTGGCGGCAGAGTGTCCCTGGCATCAATCAGGTCTCTTTCACATTCTTCCTCCAGTCCTGGCTCAGGCTTATCATCTGCAAAAGTCCCCTAACCAGTCCCCTTCCTCTTTTCTCCATAGCAAGGAACCAACAACTCCATGAATGAGAGATTTCCTTTTCCCCCTATAGCCTGAGAACACCAGTGTTTGGAATGACAACTGAGTATTGATAAAGTCATCATGATTATACATAGCCGTGCCCCAAAAGCCCCGAAGTATATACATAAAATCTGAAAGAGAATACAAAGAATTGAAAAGAGTTCTTTTGTTAGAGGTGAAAACAAAGATAAACTACCCTTCGTCACCTCATGAAATATTACCGGTTTTCTGGTAACAGCTTTATTAAGACACAACTCACACAGCATTAAGATTCACTTGAAGACTGGTCAAGTCCAGTAATGAGAAGTGGGGAAAGGGCAGAACAATGACTCGCTCTTTTGAAGTGTGCAATTCAGTAGTATTCAGGATATTCAGAGTTGTGCAACCATCACCACTATCTAATTTTAGAACATTTCATCACCCTAAATGGAAACTTTGTATCCATTAGCAATCACTCCCTTCCTTCCTCGCCCCCAGCCCCTGGCCACCACTAATCTGCTTTCTGTCTCTATGGATTTGCCTATTCTGGACAGTTCATAATAAATGGGACCACACGACATGTATTATGAGGTTTTAATGAAGAAAAATCAAAACCAATTTCTAAGCTGATGAGACACAGGCCATGAATCGAAGCTTCTGTGGCTCAAGCTAACTGCAGTGGAGCCGGCAGAACTCTGGTCGAGGCAGTGGCCTCTCTGGTCCCTGAATGCCAGCTCTGCCACTTGCCAGCTGCAGGACTTACTACAAAAGTCACCTCCTACCACCCTCCCTGGGCTGCAGCTCCCTTGCCTGAAAAAGCTACTAATGGCCCTTCTGGAGCCTTACACTCTCCAATTTTAAGAGTATGCTTAAAAAAAAAAAAAAAAGGCAAATAGTCCTATCTAATCTTATCTGGCAAACCAAACACCGAACCAGTGCATTTTCCATGGTGAAAGGCCACACCCAGCAGCTGTGGTCCTGCTCTGTGACTTGAACATATTTAGCAGCTGCTACCAGAGGCACAGTTAATGTCCTACCTTCTGACAGAATTTGGTGGTGGGCCCGTCTTCTGCTGACTCAGCAAATTCTGTCCACGGAAGCTTCTGTCTCGTACAGAAGGCAAAGGGCATAGCTATAAATAGGAGAAAGGGCAGAATTATATCCAAGATGCACAACCTCTGAGGGGTGCTCCTCAGCCCAGCAGCAGGAGGTCACTGCAAGAGAATACAGCCTCAGGAGTGCCATGGCCTGGCTTCTGGGTCCCATTCCTGGCTGTGGGCACTGGGCAGCCCCTACCTCTGGGCTTCATGGCAAACAAGAGCCTGGGCCAAATGTCTTTCCCGAAGTCTTAAAAACAATTGCAGCACAGATATTTGCACACTGATGTTTATAGGAATATCATTCACAATAACCAAAAGCTGGAAACAATCCAACTGTCTTATCAACAGATGAACTGATAGGTAAAATGTGCTGTATATATACACAATGGAATATTACTCAGACCTCTTAGAAAGGGAAAGAATTCTGATACATGCAGGTAAAATGTGGTGTGTATATACACAATGGAATATTATTCAGCCCTCTTAAAAAGGGAAGAAATTCTGATACATGCTCACATGGATCAACCTTTAAGAATATGCTAAGGGCCAGGCATGGTGGGTGGCTCATGCCTGTAATCCCAGCACTTCGGGAGGCAGAGGCAGGTGGATCACAAGGTTAGGAGTTTGAGACCATGCTGGCCCAGAGTGAAACCCCATCTTTACTAAAGATAAAAAAATTAGCTGGGCGTGGTGGCATATGCCTGTAATCCCAGCTACTCGGGAGGCTGAGGCAGGAGAATCGCTTGAACTTGGGAGGCGGAGGTTGCAGTGAGCCGAGATCATGCCACTGCACTCTAGCCTGGGAGACAGAACAAGACTCTGCCTCAAAAAAAAAAAGACAAAAATAATATGCTAAGGTACAAAACAAATACTGTAGGAGTCTACTCATAGGAGGTATTTAGAGTAGTCAAATTCCTAATGACAAAAAGTAGTAGAGCTGTCAGGGGCCAAAAGAGGGAACATACTGTTTAATGGGTAGAGGGGTCCAATTTTGAATGATGAGAAAAGTTCTGGAGATCATGGTGATGATAGTACACAACAACATGAATGTATTTAATGTCTCGGACCATACACTTAAAAATGGTTAAAATGGTAAATATTGTTATATATATCTATATGCCACAATAAAAAATGTTTTAAATTGCAGAAGTTCCCAACCAGCAGATCTCAAGCTGTTGGCCAATTTTCAGGGTGGCAGGAGCTCCATGAAGACTCCTTGGGTAAAGCATCAGAAGGCCACTGGGGACCCTCCCTCCTCCTAGTGACAGAGAGGCTTCTTCAGAAATAAGAAAAGCTACTCATTAATGATCCCACAAAAAGTATGGGAACCACTGAAAGGGATGAGCATCTGCAAGGATTAATGCTCCTATTCTCATGATGTCTGGCCAGGATCCACCAGCGGGCTAATTCTGTAGGAAATACACCCAACTCACCGGCTTTTGTCTGCCTTTTTCTTTTTTTTGAGATGGAGCGTTGCTCTTGTTGTCCAGGCTGGAGTGCAATGGCACAAGCTCGGCTTATTGCAACCTCCGCCTCCTGGGTTCAAGCAATTCTCTTGCCTCAGCCTCCTGAGTAGCTGGGATTACAGGCATGCACCACCATGCCCGGCTAATTTTTGTATTTTTAGCAGAGGTGGGGTTTTGCCATGTTGGCCAGGCTGGTCTCAAACTCCTGACCTTATGATCTGCCTGCCTTGGCCTCCCAAAGTACTGGGATTATAGACATGAGCCATTGTGCGCCCAGCTGCTTTTTTTCTTCTTCCAAGCAGTAGGTACACACACAGTAACAGTTCAAAGATGCTGGTCATCTCCATGCACACCAGGTTCAGAGCAGACCCCTACACAGGGGAAGGAGGGGAATGTGCTGGGGTGGGCTTTGGGACCTTTGGCTATGTATGCAATGCTGCTCTACAACCCAGCCACACACGGATATCTGCAGTGCATGGAGTTACCTTCAGTACCTGCCAGTCTGCTTGTGTGAATGGTGCCTCACTGTGAGTAAATGTTTTCCATATGCCTGGTGAGGCTGAGCCCCTTGCCACATATTCACTGGCCAGTCTGGATTCCTCCCCTACATTTTTTTTTGTTCATACACTTTGCCTATTTCCTACTGGGCTATTCATCTTTCTTTCTCAATGTGGAAAACTGAATTCCTGAACTGGACCAATTCAGTACACACTATAGATCTCCCACATCACAATAACCCAAGTCCATTTCTTTGTTTTGTTGTTGTTTTGAGATGGAGTCTTGCTCTTGTTGCCCAGGCTGGAGTGCAATGGCACAATCTTGCTCACTGCAACCTCCGCCTCCCGGGTTCAACTGGTTCTCCTGCCTCAGCCTCCCAAGTAGCTGGGATTACAGCTACCTGCCACCGGGCATGGTTAATTTTTTTTTTTTTTTTTTTGTATTTTTAGCAGAGACGGGTTTTCACCATGTTGGTCAGGCCGGTCTTGAACTCCTGACCTCAGGTGATCTCCCTGCCTTGGCCTCCCAAAGTGCTGGGATTATAGGCATGAGCTACCATGTCCAACTGAAGTCTATTTCTTTTAAAGGGATTAGCCTAGCAGAAGTTTCCAGTTGTCTGCTATTGTTCCAGCTACTTTGAACTAACTTGAGGAGGGTTTGCAGAAAGCTGCCTGATGTGATGGGGCAGTGTTTAACTGGCCTCTGCTAGGGGCATATGGCCTGTTTAGGAGTAACAGTTGTAGCCAGCATTTCCTAAATGCCAAGCACATGTGGAACATGGTGCTTGATAGAAAATAGCTCCCCCATACAGAGACAGAGGGACGGGGAGTCTCAGAACAAAGAGATACCCTGTGTGCAGTGGAAAAGGTGGTTGGTTATATTCCAAGGCTAGAGGAGTTGGTGTCTGATTTGCATAGGGCCCTGGGGATTGGTTTGACCAGGTGTCATTCAAGTAGCCCGCAAAAAACCTGGCCCTCCCACCTTAGTCCTTTGATATGCAAACGTGAGCCGCCGACGTCTGGAACATGTGTAAGTTATCTGGAGGCAGCCATGACACTTGAACAGGTGGTGACAAGAAGAGGGCAGGAATCACTACGTTGGCCAAGTTGGGAGGACCTAGTTTCTAATTGTCTGCATTCGCATATCAAAGCTTGCTGCCCTGGGTCTTTAAGAAGCCTTTTCTGTTAGAAACGGTTCAGGGGTTGCTTCTTATTACAGGAAAAGGTTCCACAAGAACCTTTACCCCTTTCTAGTTGCCTAGAAATATTTCTTTATAATTCCTGTATTAGTAATAGCTCATTTCCAACATTCCTGTGAAGCAGGCGTCACCCCTTTTATTTCACGGAGAAGGAAGAGAAGCCTCAGTCTCTCAATTCCTTCCAGTCCCAGGAAGACTGGTCCTAAGAGTACCACAGTAAATATCCTGCCAATGGCACCACTGCCATCTTGCCAAGCAGGTGGCAGGCACTGACAGCAACAGCCCTGGGGGCCTTGGTACCAGGCTCAAGGCTCCCCAGGCTCGCCTTCTGTGAAGAGAGATGAATTATTTTAAGGAAACCAACAGAAAAGCTGTTGAAAACACAAATGCTCCTTAATGACCATTAATTCTCAGCTTTCAGAGCATTAGGAGTGAGTCAAGTGCCCCCAGAGAATAAATGACTTCTTTTCCTGTTTACACAACCACTCTAATGTAAACACACTTTCAAAAGAAGGATGTGGAAGGTGGGGTTGGGTGAGGCTGGCTGCGAAGTCCCAACTACAGTTCTTCAACTAGAAGGAAAGGGGTTCCACAGGCATTGACCCAATACCTGGCCCTCAGGAACTGCCAGGCTAGAGGGAAGGAGACGAATTAGAACCTGGTGTGGCCACACAACCTGGCAGGACACAGTGGTCAGCTCTGCCTGGGGGAGTCCCCAGGGCCCCACAAAGGAGGGGTGCCTGTGCTGGACCTTGATGAATGAGAGGGGGTTCCAGATCCAAGAAAGGGAAGATGTTAGTTCAACTATCCAGTCAATACTAATTTGTAGAGCCCGTCATGCACTCGTCAATAACCAGTGGGTTATTCTTGCCACTAAAGATAAAACAGGAGTGGGTGGAGAGTTGAGAAAAACCAACACAGGTACTGTCCTCATGCAGCTCACAGCCTAATGAAGAGAGTACAAATGAACAAAAAAGCAGGAAAACGACGTGAACTTGTGGGTAGAGACGCAGACTGGACACAGACACGAGCTCTCTCCTGAAACCCCATCAACATGATAGGAAAGCAATGTTCCTGCAAAGGCATCTACCCACAAGGACAGGGCACTGAGGGAGGGAAACAGTGCCAAAACACGAGTGGCTGGAAGGTGAACGCAGGCACATCTCTCAGCAGATCAGAGAAAACCGAGTCCTGCTAGCAACAGAGAATGTCTCCTGCTTCTCGAAAGCTCAGGAACCAGGGGTACATACCAGTGACCTCTGAAGGCTGGGAAGTAGGGAAGCGTGATAAACAAGGACTGGTCAAAGGTCTACTTAAGCAGCAGTTAGGGGCCAGGCGCAGTGGCTCACGCCTGTAATCCCAGCACTTTGGGAGGCTGAGGTGGGTGGATCACCTGAGATCAGGAGTTCGAGACCAGTCTGGCCAAGATGGTGAAACTGTCTCTACTAAAAACACAAAAATCAGCTGGGTGTAGTGGCGTGCACCTGTAATCCCAGCTACTTGGGAGGCTGAGGCAGAACTGCTTGAACCCGGGAGACAGAGGTTGCAGTGAGCTGAGATCACGCCACTGCATTCCAGCCTAGTGACAGAGCAAGACTCCATCTGAAGGAGAAACAAACAAAAAAACGATGAACCAGTTAGTGCCAAGTGCAGTGGCTCATGCCTGTTATCTCAGCACTTTGGTAGGCTGAGGTGGGTGGATCACCTGAGGTCAGGAGTTCAAGACCAGCCTGACCAACATGGCAAAACCCCATCTCTACCAAAAATGCAAAAAAAAAAAAAAAAGCCCAGTGTGGTTGCACGGGCCTGTAGTCCCAGCTACTTAGGAGGCTGAGGCAGAAAAACTGCTTAAAGCCGGGAGGCAGAGGTTGCAGTGAGCGGACATTGTGCCACTGCCCTCCCAAGACTCCATCCAAAAAAAAAAAAAAAAGAAGTGGTAGTTAGAAGCCCAAGTTGTTTCTCCACACGAAGAGGCTAGGACCTGTCCCTTCTACCCTAGAAGGCGGCTAAAGTTTCATCCTCTAGAGATGGTTCAGCAGAGGCTCTTTGGCTTTGGAGAAGCAGGGCAGATGAAAGCAAATGACGTGTCAAAACAGAGGATTGGGTAAACATCAGTATGCTGGATCTTCTTGGCAAGAGAGCAGAAAAATCTCTGGGGACTCTGACCAGCCTGAAATAAATGGCCCAGAGATACTAACATTGGGATTACCTGGGAATTACCACTAAATCAGATCACCCTATAATGGAGCTCAGAGGGTGAGCCCCTCCTACAAACTCAGAGTTCACAGATTTTTAATCCCCAATTCTTAAAATATGAGCAATCAAAAAAAAAGTCCAACTAGGAATAAGTAGGGACCATGCAGAGAGAAAACAAAATTTACTTAATATTTGTATCCTTAGTGATGAGAAGAAATTGCAACCATGATGCAAGAACAAGATGTAATATAACAGGGACTTTCAGACCAAAAGAATGCTAGTAAATTCAAAATTTGACAGCAGAAATGAAAGGCTGAATAGCGGGGCTGAGGGACAAATCAGATCAAATCCACCAGAAAATTGAGCAAAAGGACAAAGTGATACGAAATAGGAGGATACTGGCTGGGTGACTGGGTCCTATCGTCCCAGCACTTTGGGAGGCCAAGGCAGGAGGATTGCTTGGGCTCAGGAATTTGAGACCTGCCTGGACAACACAGCAAGATCTGCTCTTTAAAGAAAAAAAAAATTTCAAGAAAATTAGCCAGGTGTGGTGGCGTGCATCTGTGGTCCCAGCTACTCAGGAGGCTGGTGCAAGAGGATTGCTTGATCCTGGGAGGTCAAGGCTGCAGTGAGCTGTGATTGTGCCACTGCACTCCAGCCTCGGTGACAGAGTGAGACCATGTGTCAAAAAAAACAAAAAAAAAAAAAAAAAGGAAATATACAACAAAATTTGGGAACCAGTCCAGGGTTCCAATATCCTAACAGTAGGACTGTCTAGAAGGAGAAAAAAAGAGAAAATAATGATTGAAATAAAGCAAGAAAATTTCCTAGATCAGCTGGGCATGATGGCTCATGCCCGTAATCCCAGCACTTTGGGAGGCAGAGATGGGCAGATTGCTTGAAGTCAGTACTTTGAGACCAGCCTGGCCAACATGGCAAAAACTCATCTCAACTAAAAATATAAAAATTAGCTGAGCATGGTGGCACATACCTATAATCCCAGCTACTTGGGAGGCTGAGGCAGGAGAATCGCTTGAACCCAGGAGGCAGAGGTTGCAGTGAGCAGAAATAGCTCCACTGCACTCTAGCTTAGGTGACATAGTGAGACTCCGTCTCAAAAAAAAAAAAATTTCCTAGATCTTCAGAACCCAAGTTTCTAGACTGAAAGAACCCACAGAGTGCCTGGAGTAAAACAGATACATCCAATGGGCTATCATTATGAAATCGTAGAGTATTGGTGAAAAAGACAAACTCGAACAGTCTTCCAGAGAAAAACAAGTCACATTAAAATGGTGTGGACTACGCAACAATGCCCAAAAGCTAGAAGACGATAGAACAATGCCTGTTCAAACTTCTGAAGGAAAATGATTTCCAACCTAAAATTTGATGTTCAACCCAACTATCAAGAAAATTGTAGAAGGAACACATATCCAGATGGGAAAGGCCTCAAAAAGTTTACCTCTGATGTGTTCTTCCTCAGGGAACTGCTCGTTCTGAGAGTCCCTAGTTAAATGGGGCTCTGGCACCAGAGCAGCTGGCAACCCAGCACTAACAGGAAATGATGGGAGCTGGACGTGGTCTCTACAGCGTGCCTTTCGCAGGATACATCTTGTACGTGGTGGACAGCCTAATGCCTGTCTGTCCAACCTGTGACTAGGGGTCCCTCACATGTGAAACTTGTTTATACTGGCAGATGCTGTGTAGTTCTTACCTATCACTCTGGCACTAGGAGCCTGACTCTGTTTCCTCGGGTATCCCAGGGAAAACCCAGCCTGGGGCAGCCCCTGGTTCTTCTGATGGAAGGTGCAAATTCAACACACCATGGCAATAGGGAACGAGTTCATATTTTACATACAGATTCTAGGCAGGGAGAGTGCCATGAGTCAGGAGGGTAGTTCTCTGTTCCAAGGTCAGACGAGGCAGTAATGAAGAGTCAGACAGAGAGAGTGTGGGGCAGCTAGCAGTACATACAGTAACTAAGATGCAGTCACCTAAAGTTAATGGCCAAATGCCTGGATGGTCCATTTAAAGGAAGCAGCAGGAAAGTGGGCAGCTCAGTCTGCTGGCGGGAGAGAGCCTTTAAGTTCTTACCTCTGGCCACTTGGCTTGAGCCGTTTGGGTGTGGTGTGTAACTGGAAACTGTATCCAGGGTGACAGCCCTGCCTCTGAGAGTGTTAAACTTGTATTCAACATGGATGCCAACGCAACATAAATGTATAAGGATCCACTGCACTACTCTACCAAAATGAGGGTATAAACCAGGAAAGAGGAAGGTGTGGAGTGGAGAAACGAGAGCAAGGCAGAGGGATTCCCCAGGACGATAGAGACGGGGAACTCCAGGAAAGCAACCGTGTGGCCAGCAGAGGGGGCACCCGATTCAGACCACAGCAGTCACAAGGCTGTGGGGCAGATTCCCTGGAGATGAAACTGATAGACTGCTTGGTATGTCTAAAACACATTAAGGGTGATTTAGGAACTGGTAGAAAGTTTGGGGTTGAATGTGTGGCAAGTACATAGAAAACAAGGCGAACTCTAGGGAAAACAAAGTAATTCAAGAAAAGAAATCAAAGTTCAGCCTCAGCAACATAGTGCGATCCCCAACTCTACAGACTTTTTTTTTTTTTTTTTTAGTTTTAAAGAGCAAGGAGTTTAACAGGCAAGAAAGAAGGCTGGGGGTGGGGGAACCACAGGAAGCTCCCCTGTACAAAGACAGAGGGAGATGGGCTCAAAAGCCAAGAGACAGACCCCACACTTTTTTTTTTTAACTAGGTGGGCACGGTGGTGTGTACCTGTGGTCCCACCTACTTGGGAGGCTGAGGTGGGAGAATTGCTTGGGCCTGGGAGGTTAAGGCTGCAGTGAGCTCTGATTATGCCACTGCACTCCAATCCTTGTCTTTGGGGAAAAAAAGGAATCAAAGTTGACAAAATGGCTCGGGGGATAGAAGAACAAGGGCACATGTATGTAGAGGGGCCAGGAGGTAGGAAAGGGCTAACATTGACATCTTCCATGGGGGCGGGGAAGTCAACAGGTGATGCAAAACTAAAAAATTCCAAAGGTAAATTCCAAAGGAACTAGCTCAGTGTTGACTCTGGGGATAACAGCTATTTTTTGGTAACAGACCTTGCAGACCCATCTGACTCTCAACCATGAGCATGTATAACTCTGATAAAAATAAAAACCACAAAGGTACATGGTACCAGGAATGTTTAGATGGGGGGCTGGCTCTGAGCTGAGATCTGAAGGTGAAGAATGGTCGGAAGGGCACAGGACATCAGCTGGAGAGAATTACAAAAGCCAGGGTGAGCTGCCAGGGGCTTGGACCAGGCAGTAATAGAGATGGGGAGGAGTGAATGGATTCAGAACCATGTGGGAGAACTGATGGGACCCAGACAACAGCCTGGCACATGACAGCAGGGAGGCTGGGGTTCCTGGTGATGTGGGCAGAGAACCTTTCTATGCATGAGAAAACAAAGGAGATTCTTTAAAAGTCAGGCAGCAGACACTCTTGGCAACATGGAGAGAATACAAAATTTTTTGAAGTCAGCAGAGAAAAAGCACCATAAAAAAGACTCACTCCACGCTTCCCGGAAACAGATGATGTTGACTCCACACATTGCAGCCACCTCTACGATAGACTTTATGCGTTTATGAAGGGCAGAAACCTGAGGATTTAAAAAGGATTAGAATCCATTTAGTTCTACTGGTAAGGCAATTTTTAGGATCTCATCCTAATGCAAATGGAACAATCAATGCCCACCTGGGCAGGTATGGGGAGTAGGGTGGGGAGGTTCTATAATTTTTTCCTGATGTCCAAAATCTGCATGAAAAGGCAGAGGTGCAGAGGCTCTGGGCTGACACTTGGACACTGCCTCAGTTTCCTCACCTGATAATGGGGAGACTGCCACTTGACCCGTGGGGTTACTGAGAGGCAGGGATGAGGATAGTGCTGCTTACTGTACCCAGGGCCCACGTTCACACCCATCTCCTGGGTCAGCCGTTCCCTCGACCCAGGATTCTGCTCTCCACTGTCCTGCCTTCAAGGGCAAGTCCTGTCCTGCACTACTTCTCCTGCGTGCATCTTATCATGGAATGCCTCGCCTCTCTGGTTCTTTTAAATCCCCATGCTTTGGTGTGTGCTGTGCCCTGGGCCAGGAATCTACTTCCCTCCTCCCACCTAATCTTCCTGGAGGTGTTATCTGTGTCACGGTGCCCCTCTGTGGGCCTCTATAGGCTCTCACAGCTATGAGCCAAGGGTTGAGGTAACTTGGCACTCCCTGGCCTTTGGGAGCCATTGTGTGTCACTCTTCTTCTGCTGTCACTTCCAGGATCCCACAGGCTCCTTGGGGATAGGAAGAAAGCATCCTCATCGTCTGCTTGTCCTTGGCACAATGCCTGGCTCCCAGGAGACATTCAAAAGTGTTTGTTCAAAGACAGACCAAGGGAACCTGGCTGAAAACCCAGAGTGCACAAACTCTTTACAATGCCTATGGTCCCCTCCTTTGAGAGGCTGTGCATCCCACAGCTTTGTGGATATTTGCTGACAGCCTCAGCCCCATGAACACACATTTGCTTGGTGGTAGCAAAAAGCAAGCATACGTCTAGGCGCTGTGGGGGTGAAAAAGACATAGCTGGTCCTATGACCTGACAGTCTGGGATGATAGAGGGGACATAACCACAAATGAATCAGATACAAAAAGTGAGAGAACTGAGAACCAGACATCTGTGAATCCAACAAAAGCAAAGGAAGGACCAATGTGAATGACGATGCAGAACTCATCCTGGAATCCAAGAGACCTGAGGTTTCTGCAGAATCCCTAAGAATCCTCAAACATGCTGTATCCCGAGGAAACCTGTGCAGGGAAAACCCTGAAAGTTTGAGCAGCTGGGGGAATTCTGTGGAGAAGTGTACAAAGCAAACCACCTGTGTCCGTGACATGTTTCTTTAGGGAGATACAAGATGCTGTCACCTTTATCAAGTGTGAGGTCATAAGTGAATGCCTATCTGTTCCCGTAAGCCTGCAGGCACCGCAGCTGGCAGACTTCTGGGTAGAGCGAGTCCCCGCCCTGAGGATTAAGGCCAGAAGAACACACAGATGGACGGTCCTGACCGGCATGTGCTGGCTGGCTGCCTCCTGGCAGGTGACTGAGGAACAGCATCCCGTGGAGAGCACAAGCAGGCCAAAAGGGCACCCTCCTGGTTGTTAAATGGAGCTTCAGATCAATAGCTGGGGAGAAGTGGAAAGATCAGTGAGGAGGAGGGAGACAGAGAGAGAGAAAGAAAGAACTGGAAGACAGAAGAGCCAGAGATGCAGGCTGGAGGGACATGGGGAGGCCAGGGCAGGAGTGTATCTGCTACCGCTTGAGGCACCCAAGGCTGCAGACCTGGAGTATATGGCCAGCCAAGGCCTGTGGGTACGTTCCAAAGGGCGGGCCACAGCCCCGTTTATGTATCTATTATGGTCAAAAGAGTCTGCACCTGTTCCACCACAGGGGCATCTGTGGGGAGGGGGGTTCTGTTCTGAACCAGCCCCACATGCACGATGCGGGGTGGTCTCAGCTGCTCTTCCGCCGCTTCAAAGGCATATCCCTGCAGTTCAAAGTCTTCTCTGGAGGCGACTTCGAAAGCTTCCCTGGGCAGATCAAGCTTCCTAGATGGGCAGGAAAGAAGAGGGAAGGTGATTCTGAGGCAGTCTGCTCCACTTAAAATCCCTCTCCCATTTCCTGCAGTTATTTATCAGGGAAAGAAAAGATGAGGATGTCCTGGCTAGAAGGTACTCAGTGCCAGGGCCCAACAGAGCTGGGGAGAAGGGGGAGCAGCCATGACTGGACACTACCCTGAACCTGGACTTTACCTGCAGTTGGCAGGGAGACCTCAGTGAGGCCTGGCAAAGGAGAGGCCAGTCCAGAGGTTGGTGTTTTAGAGTTGCTGAAATCAGGGTAGGAATTAAAGTCCTGGCAGTCAGCACGAAAAGGAGGGAATAGATTCTCAAGTGTTTCTGAACCAGAATCAGGGCTGTGCTGAGCCTAGGGTGTGGGGCAGTCTGTGGGAGCGGAGAGAGGCTTGGAAAATGAGGCTCAGGAGAAAGGCTGGATGGAGAGACCATGACCTGGGACCATATGGAAGCCTTGTGGTGAATATCAAGACCCTCGCCACTCTGTCCTGCTGCTCCTGCTGGGGGAGGTCGGTTCCACACCTGGTGTTGGGTGGGCTTGCTGGGGCCCAGGTGTTCAGATGGAAGCCCTAAGTGCTCATCCACATTTGCGGTTTATTAACAAAAGCTAGAGAATTTGTTATAAAACCTTCCACTGACATGACCATTGGCCAAACAGCAAATAACTCCTGATGCTTGTTGCACACCCAGAGGTGAAACCCGCAGAGGCACAGACACGGCCCCTGGCCAGGAAGGGCTTACCATCTAAGGGCAAGATGATTATGAAATACCCAGAGAACACATCAAAAAATAACCTGACAGCCATTATCTAATAATAATATTTCTCTCCTACTTTAAATTACTTTCTTAGAGATGTTTCTTTCAAAATCACAGCCCTGTCAGCCCAAGCCCCCTGTCGCCGCCCCCTGCCAGGCACTTTTCATGTGACGGCCCTGACAGCTCTGAGTTCGGTTCCGCCCCTGACAATCAGCCTGCTTTTCAAGTAGTCAAGTTTCCTGTCACTCCGGCAGGTTAGAAATAGCAGCAGTGCCCACACCGTGCCTCCCCTTGCTGTGACTGCCTTAGACAGTCCTCCCACCCTCCAGCGGAAGGGCTGCTCTCGAAGGGCAGGGCTCAGCCTCAGGGCAAATTCCCTCTGGTGGATCAGGCAGCTTTCCAACATGTGTGTGTGGCCAGACACAGGGAGAACAAGGAGCGAGGCTTATGTGTCTATTCCCTCAAAGGCCTGTGGGACTGGAAGCCAGACAGCCCTTTGAGAGTGTTCTGGTGAACCCTGCCTGGCCTCTCAGCCTGTGGTCTCACACCAGGAAGATGTCAGGGGAAGAGGTCATCTTGGGTGTGGAAACACAGATGTAGCCATCACTTGGCTGAAGTCTCTCTCCCCATCTTTCCACCGTGCATGACCTCCTTTACCCAACCCCTTCCCTCCAGTGGAGTCTGCGTCCAGCCAGCCCTGAGGCTGCCCGCCTCCTCAGCCCCAGCTCCTTGACAACTCATTCTCCTAAACCAAGGCATAGAGGAGAGGCCGCTCTACCCTCCAGGACAGCTGCCTTTGGGGCTCCACCTCTTCTCAGCCACTCCTCTCTACTATCTGGGTACCACCCATACGGCTCCTCTACGCGCCCACATCCTACACAGCTTCATCTTGGAGAACCTAACCTACCATACCATACCCTGTGCAGATGCAGTCAATGACCATGTGTTGTGCCCACCAAAGGCCTGGTATTGGAAATGTCGCAGACCACTGAGATGGACTGAATGCTTATGTCTGCCCCAAAATTCATATATTGAAATCCTAGCCTCCGATGTGACAGGGGTCTTTGGGGAGGTGATCAAGTCAAGAGGGTAGAGTCCTCATGAATGGGATTAGTGCTCTTTTACGAGACCCCCCAAGAGAGCTTGCTTGCTTCTTGCAACGTCTCTTTCTCTGACCTCTTTAATATCGAGGCTTTCTAGCATTCTCTCCAGGGCCTCTTTGTACCTGCTCCTCCTCCACCTGGAATGAGCATCTCCAGCACAGCTCAACAAGCCCAGCCTCTCCCACCTGAAGCCCACCTCCACACAGCAAATAGCCAGCCACTGGGTTATTTCCATCTGGGCACCCTGAAGCTACCGTAGCAGGTAGAACTGTGTCCTCATCCTGACACCTGGAACTTGTCATTGTGATTTTATTTGGAAAAACGGTCTTCACAGATGTATGTAATTAAGGTCAGGATCTCAAGATCAACCTGGATTATCCAAGTAAGCCCCAAATCCAAAGATGTGTGTGGACAGAGCCTCACTCTGACCTCAGGCTGGAGTGCAGAAGCGAGATCCTGGCTCACTGCAGCCTCGATCTCCCAAGCTCAAGCGATCCTCCCACATCAGCCTGCTGTGTAGCTAGGGCTACAGGTGCATGCCACCATGCCTGTGTAATTTTTTAAATGTTTTATAAAGATAGGGTCTTGCTATGTTGCCCAGGCCAGTCTTGCACTCCTGGGTTCAAGCAATCCTCCAGCCCTCACCTCCCAAAGTGCTGAGATTACAGGTATGAGCCACTGCACCCTGCTCAAAGACAAATAGGAGACACCACAGGAGAGACACAAGGATAACAGGAGAAGGCCATGTGAACAAAGAGGCAGACTGGCTGTCACAAGCTAAAGAAAGCCAGGAGCCACCCAAGGCTAGAAAAGACAAGGGAGGATTCTCCCCTAGGATGCTTGGGGGGAACATGGCCCTGCGGACACCTTGGTCTAGTACTTACTGTCTTCAGAACTGTGAGAATAAATTTCTGTTCTTTGAAGCCACCCAGTTTGTGGTCATTTGTTACAGCAGCCTTAGGAACTAAACAGCACTCAAACGCAACCTGTCCAAAGATCCTCCTCATCAGATGAGTCTACTGGTCCATCCAAGAGTCCAAGCCAGAAGCTGGCAAGATCCTCACTGCCTCACTGTCCACTGACCTCCCCAAGACCTCTGGAAGGAAGCCTGTTTTTCCAGCCCCAGGCACTCTGTTCACATCAGGACTCTCACCTTTCACCTGCCTTTTTCCAGGCTAGTCTTTTTTCCCTTCCCTTTTTACAAATTTCGGCTCAACCAGTAGTTATTCCAGGTCATTCTTCACTCAACCACCAGGTCAAACTCTTCAAAGTCTCCACCATTATCAGGACACAGTTATGCTGCCTCAGAGCCCCAAAGATCTACCTGCCACTCCTGTCCCCTCTCTCGGGTCCTCCTCAGGGGGCACTCAATGACAAACCCTCTCACATACACAGTACTAAATGGGCATGTCCCCTGGTGTCTGGAGACAGGTACTCTTCCTGCCTCCCCCAGGATGTGGAGCAAGCATGGTCCCCCCTAGGAAGCCTTACTGACGTCCCCCAAACTCTAAAAACACAAATTCTCTCAAGCTCTTCCTGCCTCCTTCTCACACAGTGTAAGGCAACCATCAAAAGACAGGAAGTCCACAAGGGCAGGAACCATGACTTACTCATCCTGGTATCCCCAGTGCTCGTGGCCGAGACTAAAATAAGTGCTCAATGAATGTCTGTTGACTGACTGACTGCTTCTGGGTTCTGGCTGTCTTAAAATGGAAAATCGATGTTCTCTGGGGATTGCATCTGCCTGCCACAGGCAAAGGCCTGTTTAGCTCATTCACTGAGCAAACATTTACTAAGCACCGTAACTGGGAGAGGAGGTGGTCTTGTGTGGAGCACACTGGCAGTCAGATGAGAGAGGCTGAGGGCTTCAGGTCCACCGGACCTTTACAGAGGCAGCCATGTGCAAGTCAGACTCTGAGGAGTTTATAGGAATTTAAGTGGAATTAGAGTATTTAAATGAGCAGTAATTTTTCTATCTTCAGTTCAAAATGCTGTTCATCGCCCAATCCCACACACTTGCAAGGACAGAGCAAGTACAAAGGTTTACACCTTAGGGATAAAAGGTGAAAGGGCTGGGCTGGTCACAGTGGTTCAAGCCTGTAATCACAGCACTTCAGGAGGCCAAGGCAGGTGGATCACAAGGTCAGGAGTTTGAGACCAGCCTGGCCAATACTGTGAAAGCCCGTCTCTACTAAAAATACAAAAATTAGCCGGGTGTGGTGGCAGGTGCCTGTAATCTCAGCTACTCGGGAGGCTGAGGCAGGAGAATAGCTTGAACCTGGGAGGCGGAGGTTGCAGTGAGCCGAGATCACGCCACTGTACACCAGCCTGGGCGACAGAGCAAGACTCCACCTCAAAAAAAAAAAGCCAAAAGGGCTAAATGCTGAGTAGAACAGAGCATGGGGAGGAAAAGAGAAGAAAAGGAGCCACGTAGTTATTGTGAGCCCTAGGATAAAGCCTGGCAGGCATTGGTCAAGAGAGGTTGTCTCCCACTTCACCAGCCATTACCATCATCCCATTACCACAGCACTGGGAGTGACCCCAATGCTCAGATAAAATCCCTCTTGCAGGCAGTCCTTGGCCTGACCTCAGCCCTTCTCCAGAATGTGCCCCAGCCAAACACTTCTGTAGGAAATTGACTTCTCTTTTCCTAAGACTCTTCTCCTTCACCTCTCTCCTGGCACCCAGGCGCTGTCTTTTTCCCAGGAACACATGTCCACCCCACTCTTAGAGTGAACTAATTCCCATCTCTAGAAGCATGAGGCACCCCTCGCTTTATTTAAGACATCTTTAGGGGTCTCAACTCTAAGACACTTCTTTAGAACTAGTCTTTAGAGGTGGAGTGGAAATAGGAGCATGAGTGCATTCACTGGGGAGGCGGCGGGGGGGGGGGGGGAGGCTTAAAGTTCACCCAGCCCTTTGAATATGAAGAGCACTTTCATATAAAGTTCTCTGCCTCGCCCCCAGAAGCAGCTGTTCTAACTTCATCATCCACTAGCTGTGAAACACCCTTGGATCTGAGATCCAGCCTCCCTGCAGTAACGCTGCAGCAGCTGTGGCTGGGAACCACTGATCCAATCAACACCTTCAGTTACAGGTGAACTGTTCTGGTTCCTACCACAAGGTCGTGGAGCCCACAGACTGGCTGGACTGGGGGAGGCAAGGAAGTTGAACAAGGGTTAGTTAGGGGCTGCTTGCCGTCAGAGTTTGGATTTCATTCTAAGAGCCCAGGAAATTCCTTAGAGTTTTAAGGCAAAGGAGCAACAGCGTATGATTTACATATTAAAGAGATCCTCTGGTTGCTGCTGGTAAGAAATGCACGGAAGAGAAACTAGAGCAAAGGGTGTCTTTTTTTCAGGTTCGTGGACAGTGTCCAGCAGTACATAAGCTCTCAGAAAGTCCTGGTGATGCACACAACTTGCAGGGAGTGAAAAAACATTTGGCACGTGGTAATTAGCCCATGGCTTAACAGGGGGAAAGGTTCCCTTGCCACCTAAATGCAGACAGCCTCTATTTCCAAGGGTCAGCCAGAGGTCAGGTCACCGCAGGAAGGATGGTCTGGGGCTGGACAATCAGGACACCTGCTTGGGGGCTCTGGCTGGAGGCAGTGATCCCGCCAGACACCCAGAAAACAAGCCCGGCTTTGGGGAGGAGGGTTGGGATGGCCACAGAGAAAGCCCTGGAGAGTAAAATCCTGTCCTTTTCCTTCCAGTTCTGGGCAACTTTGGGGAGAAGAGATTTGCAAAGGTCACCCCAGGATTCTGTAACCCCCAAGGACCCTGGGGCTGTCAAATCGAGACGTACTATGGTCTCTGCGGGCCAACTTAGGACTTCTTACCACATCCTTACAGCCCTTCAGACCGTGAACCCCTCCCTGCCTGCTCCCCCAGACCCACAGTCTGTGGCCCCCAAGACCCATAAGTTAGCCTGTGGGCTGCGGACCTGAGCTCCTTGCCATAGAGAACGCGCTTCACCTCCTGCAAGTCTAGGAGCGGCAGGTGCTTCTCCAAGGATTCCTCCAGTGACGTCCACTCAGAGCCTGCCATGGCCACACTCAGCCAGGGCCGGTGTCCACGCACGAAGTACCTGCTGTTTGCACCCGGTGGGAGGAAGAGGCGAAGCCAGGACCGCGCAGGCACCGTGGCCTCTATCTCTTATTCCTGCTCCCGGACAGCTCACGTGGGGACACGCCCTTCCAGGAGTAGCCAATCTGCCCTCCAGGGCTTCGGAAGTGATCCCGCCCCTGGCCCTTAGCGCGCTTTCGGCACGTGCCAGAACACGTGCTCTTGTCGCCTCCCCAGCACACGGCCAATCAGCGCTCCAGGGCCTAGCGTGGGGGAGGGGATTCCGCCCCTTGCCCTTCGCCCCTCGCCCTGCGCCCCACCTCTGGCACGGGGTGAGACACGTGCCTCCACAGGCGGCGGCGCCCTTCGCCCCTCCTCTGGCACGGGGTGAGACACGTGCCTCCACAGGCGGGACTGCGCGGAGCCCCAGTTCCTCCTTTGCGAGTCCGAGCCGAGGCTGCTCCCTCCCGCCTCGCTCATGGGCCCTCGCGAGGGTGCCTCCAGGTTCCACCCCTCGCCTGCCCGCTGGTGTCGGGGCGGGACCCTGGAGAGGCTGTGAGGTGGGCCTGGCGCGGCCTCCGGGAGCGTGCAGCACGGGTCTGAGGTAAATCGGCGTCCCGCCGCTGACCTCCGTCGGGACGGGTTCCAGCAGCAGCCGCTGGGCGGGGCCGTTCCCGACCGCGACCTCCAGGCGCGCGGCACAGAGCAGCCGGCCGCGCCAGCCCCCGCACGGGACTGCCGAGGAAGGTCCGCAACGAGTTTCAGTGTCTCCTGGGCACGCGGCGGCGGCGCCTCTGTGGTCCGGAGCTTTTTGTCTGGGGAGTTTTAAACCCGGACGGGCAGGGTCGCAGTCCAGGCAGCCAGCTAGGCCGCGCGTTCCCACCCCCGGCTTTGAGGCCGCTTTGGGGCCGAAGGTCAGCGGCTCGCCGGCCATCCGGTGCGCCTCCATGGAGCTAATGCTGCAAAATGCGGGGTCCCCGAGCGAGGGCACGCTCCCTGCCCCCTAGGGCCCCCTTTCGGCTCTTATCTCTGCGGCGTGTGTGCAAAGATGGGTACTCTCCTGGGGTAGGGTGCGCTTTAGACAGTCACTGAGATGGTACGAGTCAGAGCCCCGTTTGCTGTTCCTGCTAATCCAGAGGGTGCCATCCCTTCAGGAGCAAAGAAGCATCCTCTTTGGGGGACCTACTGAGAATTAAGGCAGTAAGACCCGCTTACCTCAGGCGGGCCGCAGGGTGAAAGAATCAGTCTGTAGAAATCCTATTTAATCGCTTGCAAACCTTGTGACCCCAGGAAAGTTGTTCAGTCATTGGAGGCTTCTGTTGCTTTATCTGTAAAATAGGAATCCAAAGATTACCCTGCAGGGTTGTTTAAAAGTCAGAAAAGGCCAGCACGGTGGCTCACACCTGTAATTCTAGCACTTTAGGAGGCCAAGAAAGGAGAATTGTTTGAGGCCAGGAGCTCCAGACCAGCCTGGGTGACACAGCAAGACTCTGTCTACAAATTAATTTTTTAAAAATTAGCCAATCATGATGGTACGCAGCTGCTTCTTGGGAAGCTCAGGTGAGAGGATCTCTTGAGCTCAGGAGTTTGAGGCTCCCTAGCTATGATCTTACCACTGCAGTTCACCCTGGGCAACAGAGTGAGATCCAATCTCAAAAAAAAAAAAAAAAAAAGAGGCAAGTGAGGTAAGTGCAGAGGAAGCTAATTTATATCCAGAATCAGCTACTAACATTAAAAATAGGTGCTATAGGGCCAACTATTATACTTCAGGTATTTTGTTCAGGCTGCTAATTCACTAGTTTTGTTCCTTGTTTTGATAAATGTTAGCTGACGGTTTCTAGTATCTGATGGAGCTGCCTTTTCAAGAATGCAAACTTTGAGTACTTTCTATGTGTAAGGCACTGCCAGGAGGGCCATATAAAGACAAATAAGACCTCGTACCTTTTCTCTGTGATTTACAGTAGAGGCAGACTTGTAAATACAGCAGATTTAAGTAATTCGAGATGAAAAACAATATACTATGGAGTGTAAAGAAAGGTGATTTCTGGCTTGGAGAAATCATTAGAGGTCTCATGGAAGAGACTTCAGAGCCAGCTCACAATGCTTCAAACTGAATGAACTGTCACCTCCTTTCTCAGGCGGGCTCTTACCTTCTTTTTTTGTTGTTGTTTTTTATTTGTTTGTTTGTTTTTGAGACAGAGTTTTGCTTTTGTTGCCCAGGCTGGAGTGCAGTGGCGCAATCTCAGCTCACTGCAGCCTCCACCTCCCAGGTTCAAGCGATTCTCCTGCCTCGGCCTCCCGTAGCTGGGATTACAGGTGTGTGCTACCACACCTGGCTAATTTTTTGTATTATTAGTAGAGACAAGGTTTCACCACGTTGGTCAGGCTGGTCTCGAACTCCTGACCTCAGGTGAACCGCCCGCCTTGGCCTCCCAAGGTGCTGAGATTACAGGCACGAGCCACCATGCCCAGTCTCTTATCTTCTGCACTATATTCGCTGTTTCAATAATGGCCTCACCACACACTGATTTGCCAAGTTTTGGAGAGTCATCGGAAACTCCTCCATATTCTTTCTTTGCCCCATACAATCAGGCATCAAGTTCTGCTAAATTTATCTCCTGGATTTTGTTCATATCTGACTCTTCCCTCCTCATGTCTGCCTCCTGTCATCTTTTGCTTGAATTGTTGCTCGTTCTAACTCGTCTCCCCACCTCCAATGTCTATCCCTAGTTGTCTTTCTAAACTAGTACCTTACCATCCTTTGTACCCTCTCATTCAATGTATCTCTACCTGGAATCATCTTTCATCCTTCATTTTGTGACCTCCTTCTCATCCTCCACCATACAGTTGAAACATCACCTCTTCTGTAAAAACTTCTCCAATTACCCCAGAAGAAGTTAGGCTCCACCAGTCCTTTGTAGATAGCTCTCTTATTACATTTATTAAACACTATTATGTAATTATTTCTGAGCTCTCCGCAGAAAATGGACCAGATCTACTTTTGTATCCAGAGGACTTTAGCACTTAATAAATGATTGTTGAGGGAATCAACTCTGGGATCATGGACAAATTCATTAAGGTGATAACACTGAGCTGTACCTCAAAGCAGTAGTAGAAACTATTATTACTAGTTAAATTGCTTATTTCATCTTTCCCTGTTGTTCAGTGACAGTTAGTTCATTCATACTAGCTCATTATAAACCAGCGTTTCACAAATAAAACTTAAGATTTACAAAGTTGTATTAAAAAAAGTTTATACTTGCCCAATTTATTTTTTACTCTGGATGATACCAGGACACTTCACTAGCTCTTTCTGTGGTAATCATTTTGTTTTTTGCTTTTTTTTTTTTTTTTTTTTTTTTGAGATGGAGTCTCCCTCTGTCACCCAGGCTGGAGTACAGTGAGGCAGTCTCAGCTCCCTGCAACCTCCACCTCCCTGGTTCAAGCAATTCTTGTGCCTCAGCCTCCAGAGTAGCTGGTGTCATAGGCACGTGCCACCACGCCCAGCTAATTTTTGTATTTTTAGTAGAGATGGGGTTTCACCGTGTTGGCCAGGCTGGTCTCGAACCCTTGGCCTTAAGTAATCCACCTATCTTGGCCTCCCAAGGTGCAGGGATTACAGGGGTGAGCCACCATGCCCGACTCTGTGGCAATCATTTAAAAAGACTTAAGACTCTGCCCTAGTTTCTTTCTGAAATATTCTGCCAGCCCAAAAGGTGGTAACTGCATGCAACCATACTAAAGTGAGGCATTCTTCCTTGTTTTGAAGAACAGCTCTTTCTCTGGCAACATGGTGTGGTTTAAGGATGTATAACCCATGATTTGATAAGTGTATACAAACATGGGCAGGAAGGACAGAATACACACAACCTCAACATGATGGATACCTCTGGAGAGGGAGATAGGGGAATGGGATAGAAGAATGGGAATTATGTTGATAGATAATATTTTAATTCTTTTTAAGAGATCTGAGGCATATGACAATATTAACATTTTTAAAATCTGGGTGCTTATTATTACCTGTGCTTTTCTTTATGTTTGAAATATTTTTTAAAAAAATTATAGAAAAAAAAGAGACTTAGAACAGGAATCGGGAAACCTGCAGTTTAGTCTGGGTTCTTCCTTAACCTCAGTTTTTCTGTTATAAGAAAGGTGGGGGAGGAGAGGGAACTGACGAGACAATTTATAGAGATGATGTATGTCTTTAACTAAGTCCAATAAAATGTTTCTAATAAAATCTAGCCACATAAATTTTTCTATATGCTTATTTGTGAGAAAACAGTTTCATTATAAAAGCTGGTTCTGCAGAAAGAGCTTATTAGTTAAAAATATGTTAGTGTCTATTTTTAGGTATTATTTTAAAATTTACAATATGTGTTCATTTTAATCCTTAGGGAAGGTTTTTTTTTTTTTTTTTTTTTTTTTTTTTTTTTTTTTTTTTTTTATTTGAGTTTTGGTGTATTTCGCAGGGGGGTGGTGAGAGTGGGTGGGTGGCCCGCCAGCAACAGCACC
>CAUYQU010101242.1:0-18376 GCA_963574635.1 Cheracebus regulus | reverse complement strand
AGAAAGGAACAACCAGTATCAGTTATTCCAAAAACTTACCAAAAGGTAAAGAGTATCACCCTAATGTAGAATCTACATCAACTAATGGGCAAAACAGCCAGCTAGCATCAAATGACAGTATTTAATATCAATATTAATCCTAAATTTAAATGGATTAAATGCCCCAATCAAAACATACAATTAGACAAACTGAATAAAAAGTTAAAACCCATCGGTATGCTCTTCAGATCTATCTTATATGCAAGGACACACAAAGACTCAAAATAAAGGGATGGAGGAAGATTCACCAACCTAATGGAGAGCAAAAAAACAAAAACAAAAACAGGAGTTGCAATTTTCATCCCTGATAAAATAGACTATACTAGCAACAAAGACTAAAAGAAACAAAGAAGGACATTACACAATGGTGAAAGGATCAAAGTAACAACAAGAGCTAACAATCCTAAATATATATGCACCTAATACAGGAGCGCCCAGATATATAAGCCAAGATCTTAATGGCTTATAAAGAGACTTAGACTCCTGCACAATAATAGTGGGAAATTTTTACACTATGTTGTCAATATTAGACAGATCAACGAGACAGAAAATTAACAAGGACATCCACAACTTGAACTCAGACCTGGAATAAGTAAATGTAATATGTGTTTACAGAACTCACCACCTCATATTCACAAAACTTATATTTTTCTCAGTATCATATCACACATATTCTAAAAGTGACCACATTTTGGAACTAAATCACTTCTCAGTAATTGCATAGCATTCCACAGATTTAAATGAAATATCGATTGATTGCTTGTTTGTTATTTTCTTCCCTTATTCCTTCCTGTCTCCATTGTTAAGTATAATTATTGGTATAAAAGTGGTCTTTAATATCTATATTTAGATTATATTCTAGCCTGAGCAATAGAGCAATATTCTCATTCTCTCTCCCCCTTTCTCTTTCTCTTTCTTTCTCTCTTTTATTCTTTCTTTTTCTTTCTCTCTTTTACCCTTTTGTTTTCTTTCTTTTTCTCTTCTTTAAAGAAAAAAAAAAATTCCAAAGGCAGGTGAGTGCCTATCATGGGAGGTCCTAACATCAGGAAAAGTTCCAAGTGGTTAGGTGTGAAGATAGAACCAGTTAAGTGTTAAATTAAAATGAAGAAAGAGTTGACAGAGAAAGAACATTAATCCTAATTAGGTACTAATGGATTTTTATATTTTCCTTTTATTTAATATCCTTTTAAAATATAGTATTCACATTAGTAAACATTTATGTTTACATGTCACCATTTTAGAAAAAAAGCTATTTTTTGTAGAGAAAACATATGGGAAAATAGCTCTACTCTGAATCCTTCTGTTGGGCCACAATGGATTGTGGGGTGCTCTAATACTGCCTACTAAGAAATAAATGGCCTCAGGGATAAACCCAGACCCATACAGAGTGACATCTGATGAAAAGGGAATTGCATTCTCACTATGTCATGGCTTGAGAAAAACTACTTTGTGAGAGAAATGGACTGAAAGAATGTGAGGTTTGGGAAGAACTAGAACAATGTGAGGCTTTCTCTAGTTGGGTGGTAGGGATTTGGGATTTTAAAAGTAGATTCTAAACCATGATCAGAGATAAGCACCTCTCAATCATAACCATGTTTGGATTTTTAAAATATGGAATACAATGATACCCATTGCATTGCTCTCCAAGTCTCTTTTAATTGATTCTCCATTAATTATTATTTGTGCTTGATTCTTACTTAAATAAATGTATCTGTTGCATGATTGGAATCTGTTCATCTGTAAATTCTTTAAATAGAAGATTGTATCAGAAGATTACAGATCTTGACCATGAAAGTATACACAATGCAATAATACGTGTACAAGAGTAAGTGTGCAATTTGCAAACCTTTAGCTCTAGTTTTCCATTTGATAGGCCCGGGAGACAACATTAGTCCTTCATATCTGCTGTGTATTTTTCAAGTAGAATTTCTCTGGGCTATTGCCTCCTGATATGTGCCACTTCCCTACACCTCTGCACTGTTTCCTCCTCTTATTGGCATTTACAGCTCCCAGGTTTGTATCACTTATGAATTTTATTCATGTGTCATTTACCTTTTTTCCAAATAATTAAGCTCAAAATTACATTAGAGCTTACTCAAGCTGCTTGCCACTTGGATAAATTATACAGCATGATTTCTCCAGTCAATCACCATCTAGGATTTCCAACATTCTGTAAGTCACTTCGTTTTATGTGTTTTCTTCTCTGGCAGCCCTCAGAGGACAAGGCTACCCAGGAAAATACAATGAGGAAAACATACAGTAGTTGATTTTTGTTTTAACATTTCAACTTGCATATTCTTCCTATGCCTCTTTTGTGGAAAAGAATATTATTATCCTCTTATATGACTGGTCAGCACTACTATTTTGGAAATCAGCAAGATGGAAAATATTTCCACTAATATGTCACTAAGGTTTAATTTATGTAAATAAATATGGAAATAGTTTGCTTATATATGCACTTTTGTGAACAGTTCCATTTTAAAAATTCAGGTAAATAATAATTCTGTTAGTTGTCTTTTTTTTTTTCTTTTTGAGACAGAGTCTCACTCTGTTAACGACTGGAGTGCAGTGATGAAAAGGGCTCACTTCAGCCTTGACTTTCTGTGCTCATGCAGTCCTCCCACCTCAGCCTCCTGAGTAGGTGGGACTGCAGGCAGGCACCACCACACTCAGCTAATTTGTTTTTATTTTTATTTTTGTAGAGATGGGGCCTCATTATGTTACCCAGGCTGATCTCCAACCTCTGGGCTCAAGCAATCATACTGCCTCGGCCTCCCAAAGTGCTGGAATTTCAGGCATCAGCCACCATGCCTGACCTAGTTATCTTTGTTTCTTTTTGTTTGTTTTGTTTTTTGCAACTTGTCTAAATTTTGGTAAATATAGGAGTATTTGTTAACTATTATATCCCCACTACCTAGAACATTGTCTGACATAGTAAGCACTCCATAAATATTTGTTAAATGAATATTAGGAAAATTATTGGGTTAGGCACAGTGGCTCACATCTGTAACCCCAGCACTTTGGGAGGCTGAGGAAGGCAGATCACCTGAGGTCAGGAGTTGGAGGCCAGCCTAGCCAACATTGCAAAATCCCATCTCTACTAAACAATGTTAAAATTAGCTGGGCATGGTGGTGCACACCTGTAATCCTAGCTACTAGGGAGGTTGAGGCAGGAGAATAGCTTGAATCCAGAAGATGGAGGTTGCAGGAGTCAAGACTGTGCCACTACACTCCACCCTGGGTAACAGAGCAAGACCTTATCCCGCCCCCCCAAAAAAAACCTAATTAATAAACTTATTCTCTGATGATAAACACTGGAATATAAGTTTTATGATATAGAAGCCCTGTCTATGTTGCCTACTAATGTCCACTATTTAGCAAGGCACCTTGGCAGTATAGTATGTGTGCATTAAATGTCTTCAGTATGCCAGAAGAAGTCATCTAAATAAAGCAGTGTGTCAATCTTAGTGTGAGCTCCCTAGCAATTTATATAACCAGTTACCTGGATCTCGATTTCTCAAGATAATCACTCAAGAAGACAATAGTAAATAAATACTGTGAGTTTCTAGAAATCTAGCCCAAAATAACTCTAAGAGTCAAGATTTTTTTTAAGTTCTCTCTTTTTTTTCTCGGACATAGATGCAAATGGTGCTTTAAATTTTGTAACATGTTTCTTATTACCTTAATGTAAAATGATATTTTAGTTACTTACTTGCTACTTATTTAAATCGTCCCCACAACCCCAAGTATTTCACTGTATTCAGTATTAACGAAAGATGTGCAATGTGTCCTGTGGTGTCAATACCCACGCACCTTCAATTCCAGAAAACCTAAGTTTGAAAACCATAATTTTTAAGTGCAGTACTCTTAATCTTATTATAAAGTAATATATATTTATCTTAGAAAACTTATGAACCAGTGATAAGTAAAAAGAAAAAAATCACTCACATTTTCACCATGAAAAATAGGCTGTTAACATTTTGGTATATACACTTCTGATTATATGTATAATGTATGTATTTATAGATATTATTACTGTATTACATATGATTTTGAAATTTACTTATTCTCCACTTAATTTACCACAGACATTTTACCATGTTTAAAATGTTCTTCACAAAATTATTTTAGTGGCCTGGAATCCTCTCCCCCAAAGTCACTGAATCACTGGTTTCTTCTTACTTGTCAGGTCTCAATCTTTTGGGCTCCTTAGTAAGGTTTTCCTTGATTACTGCATGGAAAGGCTGTCACTCCCCACCCCCAGCTTTTTCCTATCCCATAACCCTTTTGCTACTTATTTTTTTGTTTCCATTAGAAGCTCCTTGAAGCACAGAAAGTGTCTGTATTCTTTGTTTTATTCCCAGTGCCTGAAACTTAGTCGGAACTCAGTAACTATTTTTGAAAAAAGTGAGTACATGAATGAATAAAAGGAAGAAGAAAATTCCATTATAAATGCAACACTGTGACTTAATGCCCCTATTTCTTAACATTTAGGTTGTTTACATCTCTTTTATTATTGTAAAAATTACTTTCATACATATATTTCTCTGTAAAAAATTTTGTGCACATCCATGATTTTTTTCTTTTTTAAGTTTACATTCCTAGAAATAAATTGGGTCTAAGGATAGGTAAAAATATTAAAGATTTTTCACATGAAATTTGACAATTTATACTCTTGTCAACAGTATTTCAGACTGCTACTTTACTCAAGTCAGTAATAAATTTTTGTCATTTTAAAACAATGATAGATGAAAAATTTCATCCAATTTTAAGTGAAATTTTTTGATTTTGAGATATAAATATTATCATGTAGGCATATGATTATGTTCATATGCTTATTGTCATTGTCTTTCTTCTTTTTCGTGCATAGTTTATGTTCTTGGCCAGTTTAACCTTTTTGATTTATGATTTCATTATATGCTAAGGTTCTATTTAACTTTTTATTATTCTTTTGCAATTTTTTTCCAGTTCATAATTTCTGTATCACTTTTGTTTATGGAATTAAAATTTTTATACTTAAGTAAATGTTAAAACACATACAAAAGTAGCAATAACACACATAAACTCCATTTATTCATCATCCAGTATCAATAATCATCAGCTCATGCCTAATCTTGTTTTGCCTTCCCCCAATCAGTTCTATTTTAGCTCTTCCCAACTCCTGATTTCGTTGAAGAAGATCCCACACAGAGTAACATTTAATTAGTCAGCACTTGAATACAGATCTCTAAAAGACAAAGATTCTCCTTTTTCAACATTGACTCAAGGCTAAATTTGTAAATAATGGTATAATATAGACAAAAATCTAGTATTTTTATAACTTCAATCTTTTCCTTTGTGGCATCTGCTTTTGTTGTTATTCTTCGAAAATCCTTCTTAACTCAATGATTTTATAAAAATTTGTTAATTTTGTTCAAATTATGTAATTAATATACAACCTTTTTATAAAATTGTGGAAACACAAATGATTTTAAAAAGTTAAGTTTCATAGTCCATACACTCTCGATACTATAGAGCAGATTATGTTCTGGAAATATTTTACAATTTATTTTTACAAAATTAGAATAATACCAATTTGTAGCTTAATACTTAATTTATTTTAAATGTCATTCCAAGTTAACAAATGTTAACTGACATTATTATTTCTAAAGATCCATAGTATTCTATTGTAAAACTATAACATAACTTATTTTGTTCAAAATCTTAATGGTAGATATTTAGTTGTAGTATAATTTTTGACAATATACATAATTAATTAAGCACATATTGAACTTCTATGCCAAACACTGTATTTGGTGCTGAAGTTGTGAAGGTGAGGGGGAACAAAAACTAGAACAATGCATCTTTCTGTATATGACTTAATGTAATTATGAACATTTTTGTTTAGGTAGATTTGTACCACTGTCAACTGTTTCTTTGGATAAGTTCCTAAAAGTGAAAAATATTTAAAGAAATACTGTCAAATTCTCCTACAGAGTTACTGTGATACCTTACATTTCTACCTGCACTCTCAGAATACTGAGATATTAGATATCCTGGTTATTTTCAATCATTGATAGATGAATGGTTGGTGATGAAATGGTGTCACTGTTATTTTATCCAGTATTTTATTATTGCTTGTGTCATTAATTACTTGTTCACATGCTTACTAAATCCTTGTATTTCTTCTTTTGTAAATTGCCTGTTCACGTTCTTTGCACTTTTTTCTCATTGAGGTTTTTGGTTTCTTTTATAGATCTGCTTTTAAATTCAAACACAGTGCATCACAATGGTGATTGTGTGTGGAGGTCTTATGTGTAAAACTGCTGAAAACTTTTGGCTAACTAAAATTATTGTAAGGTCTTAAATTTGAAGTCTGTCTATAATAATAGTATCACCCTAATTTGGAGACTTTTCTAAATTGCTCAACACTATGTAAATACTGGCTTATACTGAAAGACTAAATTTAAGGCACAAATGTATGAATAGATTAAATGCTTCTTTAGAGGTAAATGTAAAGCAATTATAGTTTTGTGTTGAAAGACATAAGAAATGGGCCTTTAGTGTTTGTGGAATTGCTAATGGGTTATGGAGTCTTCTGGCTCAAAATGGTAGTATTAGAAGTGACATAAAGTCATTGTATATCTGCTAGCTGTTAGATTATGCAAAATGATGCTGAGAGCTCAGAATAATTCTTAATGTGAATGTAACAAGAGTCACCAATGCAATTAGCACCCTTGTTGGCAATCTCAAGAGAAAAGCCAAGGATTGAATTATTGCAATATACAAAATACATTCTCACCTATGAAACAAATTGGTATGAAAATAGAGACTTTCCTAGATTAGATTCTCTTTAGCTGGTAAATAGAGAACTAATTTCAATTTCTAGGACCATTAATCTCCTACCTTTTATGGATAGTAAATTATCTTTAAATTAAAACAAACAAACAGTATACCTGTCAGATTGTGTATCAGTTTGAACACAGCCTGTCAACAACTTGTAATTAGGACCTCTAACCTGATATACTTAAATGGCTTTGACAAGTAGGGGAACATAAAACCAATTTTCCTTTTCAAAGAGAAAAATAACTTTCAGTCAAAAATTTGAAATAAAATGACAAATTTTGCATTTTTTCCTATGACTATCATATTACATTGATTTTCTTTAATCACATTTTATGTACAAACAGAATGATATTTCTTGTGTTTATGCCACGTTTTTTGTTTTAAATTATGTTTTAATTCTCATACTCAAGAATAGTGGTTTGAATGTAAAATTAGTATCATCTTGTTTTTGAGCACATGTGAGGTCAGTAATACCACATTTCAAACCACATTAATTATCCACTTGAATGAGTAATGTCCTAAAAATATTCCACTTGTCTTCTCCCTAGCTTGGTCTGGTAGGAAGAACCACTAGCCTGTGGGAAACCACCAACCACAAAATAGACAGCAAGAAGGAGTGGCAGAAACCATTGTAGCTGTCATAGAAAATGTACTAGATGTATTGAGTGTGTGTATCGAATAGGGGGGAGATCAGTTTAATTTTTCCTGTGATTTCACTTAAAAACTTAAGAAAATAAACAGATACTATGGTAGGGAGTCAGTAAGGATATTTTATGTAGCATGTGGTAGGAAGGAAAATCTGCTGTAAGCTTCAGTCAGGTAACTGAAAATTCCAGAGGTATTCTGATTGCAGATATGACTGGATATAGGACTAAAAATGATTCTTTTTAAAAAATATGACATCTCTTTCGCAGGCTTTAATCTCTACATTCTCCTCTTTTAGCTCTATTCTCAGGCAACCACTACACTATTTTCTTTCAAAACTTCCAGCCATTGCTCTGACAGGACCTGGCTTAATTTAGATGCCCGTTACAGAATCAACACTGTGGTCAGAGAAATATTTGACTGAGCCTGGGCCATGGGACCAGAGCAGGGGAGGAAAGAGTCTCCAAATAATTGAAAGTAGGAGGAAATGAAAATTGATGTTGTGGAGGCAAACCACAAATATGTACTCCTGGAGTGTAGGAGTGGTACAAATATGTACCACTGGGCTCTCTTTCTTTTTTTTTTTTTTTTTTTGAGACTTTGCTCTTATTACCCAGGAGTTCCACTCTTATTACCCAGGCTGGAGTGCAATGGCACGATCTCGGCTCACTGCAACCTCTGCCTCCTGGGTTCAAGCAATTCTCCTACCTCAGCCTCCTGAGTAGTTGGGACTACAGCCTGCACCGCCATGCTCAGCTAATTTTTGTATTTTTAGTAGAGATGGAGTTTCACCATGTTGACCAGGATGGTCTTGATCTCTAGACGTGAGCCACCGTGCCCAGCCACCACTGGGCTCTCTTTCTTTTGTATTTTGGGTGCTCTTGAAACAGACATAGCCATGAGATTAAATTTAGAGAATCTTTCTTGTCATAAATTCACAAAGGTGGATA
Source organism: Cheracebus regulus (assembly GCA_963574635.1). Taxonomy (NCBI): domain Eukaryota; kingdom Metazoa; phylum Chordata; class Mammalia; order Primates; family Pitheciidae; genus Cheracebus; species Cheracebus regulus. Next base: position 9,917 of record CAUYQU010101242.1, on the reverse strand, counting down.
TAGTCACTCTTTTTTGTTTTTCATGGTTTCCAAACTATGGAAACCATTACACCATTTATGCAAGAAAATCTCAGGAGGAGGTCCTCAGGGTTACATCAGTTTTTTACAAAATGGAGAATGACATTCTAAAAATTAGATTACTTTTTGTGTAGAGCTTCTGAGGTACTGATGTTATATGCAGAGTGGTCTGGAATGGCCAGATATTTCAGTAAACCTCTGCTTACAAGATATTTCAGTTTCATATAATTTTCAGTATGGGAGCTACAAGGCTTTTAATTGATGAAGATAAAAAATGTCTGTTATGAGCAAGAGAAGTCAACTGGACATCCAATAGCTTAATAGAAAATTTGGGGGTTTTCATCTGTAATTATTTGTATTCTTAGAGTTTGGAGGAAAACGGACAAATAGTTAAAGGACAGCTCTTTGAAAATGAATCCTTTGAAAAAGAGGTTGCGATTTTAGCAGTTTCATGAGCTACAAAGAGATCTGGGAAGTGAAGTAGGTGTTTATGCATTTGCTGGTAGATGAGTTTAGATGGAGAGAGGAAAATGGCAAGACAAAAACACTTAATTCCTCTCACATTAGCACCTTATTATAAACTAATTATTTCAGATAATCAAAAGTAATTATTTTGACCACTAGTTGCACCAAAACTGTAACAAAATTTAAAATCATACTTCAAACAGATTTTTTCCTACCCTGCATAAAATGTGTTACATCTTCTCAAGAGAAATATGTTAGTTCCTTGTGGAAAACAGAGTAGGTCTTGTTATGCATCAGTAAGACTTAAAAATACAAGTGTTACCTTAGCATTTATTTTTATTTAACAAAATAATGGGTAATAAAGTGACCAATTAATGCTCTAATCCATATTTTTACTCTTTTCTAGGATAATGTAATATATTAACTTACTTGGATTGTCAATTTTTATAATAAACTCATATCAGTTAATTGCTAAATCTGAGGACTTCTTCATGAAATTGATTATTGTGATTTTCCTCAAATTGTTATGCTAGAAAGGACAGGGGATGTTTGAGGAACAGTCAACCAGTTGGCCACATCAAGAAGTTAATCATATAAAAGGTTAACATGAATAAAATATAAATTATATTATAAATAGATGAATGTATTTAAAAGCTATATTTGTATTTCATAGTGGGTTATATTGTACAATTGGGCTACCAGAAGAAGAGATGAATGTATTTGTAAAACGAGTACACCTTTATGGAAATTGATGTATCTGAGGAGGTTTGTAGAGGGGGAGTACAGACAAGGTAGGTAGATATAGATGGGAAAATGACGCTGCACGGTGGAGAATAGTCTGGGAATATCCTTGGAGTTAAGGGGACCAGTAATATTTATGTGAATGAAGGGGTCAGAGAGCAGGGAGATATGAAGAAGATTAAATAAGCAGCAGTCAATTAGCTTTCATTCTAACTGGTCACTTGAAGTCGTAGTAATCATTTTGAAGCACATGAGGATGACCTAGAATTGCTCAATCATTGGTGAAATTACAAGTGTTTACTCTGTATCCATGAGTAATTGCACATACAAAATATATCCATGCCAAAATTATACACACAGAGTGAGTTTTACTAGGGAACTTTATAGCCTTTATCTTTTACGCAATTATAGCTCTCTGAACTATGTATACAAAACAATTATAGAATGGTGGTTAACTACTGCTTTTAACCCCTCATATGTCCTAGAACAGTGATTTAGGGAAAAGAATAAAGAAAATAATTAAAATTTCACCTACACAAGATAGTTCAATTTGTTTCTCTGCAAGGTAATTTATCTACCATTTGCAATGGACTGAATGTTTATGTTTCCTCCAAATCAATAAATTGAAATCCTAGCCCCCAGGTGATAGTATTAAAAGGTGGGGCCTTTGGGAAGTGATTAGATCATGAGGCCAGAGCCCTCATAAACAGAATTAGTGCTTTATCAAAGACATTCCAGAGAGATCTCTTGCCCCCTCCACCCTGTGAGGTTACAGTGAGAAGATAGCTGCCTACAAGGTATTGGACCCTCAGACGATCTGCTGGCACCCTGATCTTGGACTTCTCAGCCTCCAGAACTATGAAAAATAAGTCTGTGTTATTTATAAGTCACCCAGTCTATGGTATTTTTTATAGCAGCCAGAATAGACTAAGACACAGCTATATGCAAAAAAATTCCCTAGTTTGTTATTATAAACTGAATTCCTGAAAAACAAAATTCTAATTGTACAGCTTTTTTTCTTATTTACTTTTAAATTATAATTCCTGAAATAAAAATTTTGTTCAACTCCAATGTGACTATTAGAGTTGTATTTGTGAGTTGTATTTATTTGTTCATGTGATTGGCTTCTGTTCAGGGAAATATTTTAGGGGCATTAAGGCTTAAGAACTTAATCTGTGGAATCTGACAGACTTGTTTCTGAACTTTAGTGAAGCCACTTAACAGGCGCAATGGTCTGAATGCTTGTATCCCCTCAGAATTTATATGATGAAACCTAATCACCAATGTGGTGATATTGGGAGGCCCCAGAGAGCTACCTTGTTCCTTATACCATGTGAGGACATGGTGAGAAGAATCAGAAGCAGATATCAACTCTGCCAGTGCCTTGATCTTGAACTTTTTAGCCTCCAGAACTGTGAGAAGTAAATGTTGTTTATAAGCTACCCAGTTTATGGTATTATATTGTAGCAGACTGAATGATCTAAAACACTGGGTTTGAAACCTTGGGCAAATTGGTTAACCTCTTCAAGTCATAGTTCGCTTACTCATAAATTGGGCATAATGATACTTACCCCAAAGGGGTATTGTAAAGATTAAATGAAAAGTGACATATGAGTAAATGCCTTAGCAAAGTTTCTGGCATACAGAAAATCACCAAGACAGGATAGGAAAAATTAGAATTGTAAATTTTATGTGAATTAGATGGGAAATGAATATAAATTTTACACAATATGAATGGTTTGCATATAATACAAATTTAGAATATCACTGTTTCGTAAAGTCTATAATGATAGAGGTTTACACATCCCAGATAGTATATAGTCCTTTGGTTCTCCTCCCTTCCTTCCTAACAGTTTTTTTAAAGATGCTCTGTTACCCAGACTGGAGTACAGTGGTGAGACCATAGTTCACTGTAACCTTAAATTCCTGGGCTTTAGAGATCTTCTTTCCTGAGCCTTCTGAGTAGGTAAGACTATAGGCACCCCTCACCATGCCCTGTTAATTTTTTTCTGTAGAAATGGGGTCTCCCTGTGTTGCCCAGGCTGGTCTTGAACTCTCAGCCTCAAGTTATCCTCCTACCTCTGCCTCCCCAAAGAGTCAATAGTATCGGTGTGAGCCACGACATTGAGACTTTTTTTTCTTTTCCTTCCTTCCTTCTCCTTTCTTCCTTCCTTCCTTTTCTCTCCCCTCCCTCCCTCTGTTTATCCTCTCTTTCTTTTCCTCTTTTTTACTTCTTTCCTTTCCCTCCTAGACATTTTTGATTTAAATAGTCTTGGGAGGAAGGAAAACACATGAAAAAGGGGAAAACAGAGATGGTGTGGGGATTGGTGGGGAGGCATGGCACCCAGACCTCCATCCACTCAGTCACTCCTCCTGCTTCCCAACTCCTAATAGCATGGGAAAGGGCACCAAGGAAATCCCAAAGACTCTCTGGAAGAATTTGAAAACCATTTCCTAATTCTTGGCTTGTCAGTAGAAGAAAATGAATTCCAAAGCCTAGGTCTTGTAGTCATTAAGGTGGCTAGTGAAAGAGTCAGGATGATCTCCACGTGTAGTGGTCATTGTGCTATGAAAACCTGCCTGATTAATCCTCCACTAAATATATCTAAGAGGGTAGGAGGCATCTGAAGCATGGAGATATTCATTCAAAAATGACCCCTGGAAGTTGCATATGTGTACAAGATAAAATTCACAGACTGCATTTCAAAATCACCAAGTAGTCCTGGAAACTTTAGTGTCCATTATACTGTTTCTGGTGTTTGCATGAAGCTCAGTGGTCCTGTGGTAAACACAGAGGTAAGATGGTTTTTAAAAGGAAGATTCTGGAGAGGAGTTAAAGAGTGCAGAGTCAGGACCATTGCAATTGCTCCAATTGATTTATAGTTTAAAAGAAGCGACTCAGTTCAATCTAGATTTCTCAGTACTCCCAACATTAGTTAGAATCTACTAAGAAAATGTATCCAACATGAAAGTCTAAAAACTATCAAATGTTCAATTCAGGCTACTTTTTATACTTAAAAAAAGAACAAGGAAATGAGGAGAGATTAAATTAGTGTGTCTCCTCAGACTACAGAGGCAAAGGCTGAGATGATACAGCCAAAGCTCATGAAGTAGCAAAGGGTATATGCAGCGTGGCTGAGCACAGACTGCCCGCTAAATCAAACATGTGAGAAGTAGCTGAACCTCTTAAACCAACAAATTTAAGACTAATAAAGGGAAAACCAGTACATTTTCTCTCCTGGTTGGACTTTGACTAAAAGAGTTTGAGAAGGTACTCACATTATTTGGCATAGTGTTATGTTCTCATTTTAAATTTTGATATAAAATTATCTGAATTATACTCACAAAACAAATAGAATTGTGATTTGGATTTCCCAAGTAGCCTAGATGATTTAATGTACTTAGACAATTAGAATGATTTATTTGGGAATTTGGAGACACACAAGTCTCCTTTGCTATTTTCCATACCAGCTGTATTCATTTGGAGAGATACTGCACTCCACATAAAATGTTTCCAATAGCTACTGACTTCCAAAGAAAATCTTTTAAAAATTCTTACTCAGGCCAAGGCAGGTGGATCACCAGGGGTCAGGAGCTTGAGACCAGCCTGGCCAACGTGGCAAAACCCCTTCTCTACAAAAAATATAAAAATTAGCCAGACTTGGTGGCAGGTGCCTGAAATCCTAGCTACTCGGAAGGCTGAGGCAGGAGAATTGCTTGAACCCAGGAGGCAGAGGTTGCAGTGAGCCGAGATCACGCCACTGTGCTCCAGCCTATGCAACAGAGCCAGACTCCATTTCAAAAAAAAAAACTTACTAAATTCTTCTTATTATCTCAAGAAGAAAGACTGTTTGAGGTTGTATGTCTTTGAAACCTAACACTTGCTAATATCCCTTTTAACAATGAGTAGGAGTTCAGTAGACAACTGAATCTATGATGAACCTGGGTAGGTTTGACAAGGCTCAATGGGAAAAAAGGAGGAAGTTGAACCCCTATTAGAGATTACCATAGATATGTGCACCATGAGATCTGGAATCCACAAATCCAAGGTGTTTCCTGTGGTCGTTTACTCAAAGGGTCTAGTATACTTGGAAAGTTTTTAATCACAAAAACCCAAAAACTAGAGGCTTTAAGAAAGGTTAATCTAAATGCACAGATGACAGAAAAATATTAAGAAGTCTCAGGGTGTATCCCTAGTCTTTGGTGTTTCGTGTGACATGGCTCTTTATGCTCCTAGTAGAGACAGAATATTGGATGGACCATGGCTCAGACCCACTAGACTAATACTTGTGCTTTTAAGTAAAATCCTCTATTTCTTTGAAAATACCTCTTTTAAATTGCAGATGAAGCTGATCTGGGGAAAGGTGTCCCTAAAGAGAAAGTAGCGTAAGTGCCCATGTTAGTGCTATCTTACTGTGTGCACAGGATAAATCTAATGCAGATTGAACTAATCTAAAGTTCAACATCTGTTTCATTCCAAGTGGAACATTTGAAATTCAATGCAAAGAAGGACTTTCAAGCCTGGCTTTTTTTCTGAACAACTAATTGCAGTAGTCAGTTTCCAATTTTTGAGTCCATAAAGCCCCTTAGCAAGTCCCAATAAAAATCCCATAAAATAGCATTATGTTTGATGAATGTATTATAAGTTTCATTCTGTTTCTAAAAAGAACCATTGTACATAATTTAATAAATTTTTGAATTCAGCAATATTGAATATCAGTAATATTGAATGTCACAGGTAGGAGCCTGTCCTTTGGAGCTGGACAGATGTGGGACAGAATTTCACAGTTGTTATTGAGTCATTTCGGGCAAGTTATTTAGCCTAAGTCCAAGGTTTCTTTTTTCTATAAAATGGGGATACAAATAATATATATCACATAGATAGCATTAATAAACTAATGCTTATTGAAAACAAGCATTAAAAAATACAAAATAATTTAAGTAAGCTCTTAGCGTAATGCCTGGCAACGAGCGACGGGTCAAAACATATTAACTATAATTAATCACTAGCCTAGTAGTGGCTTTATTCAGCACTGATCTTTGGATTTAATAGCTTAGTTTATAGAACACAAACAGGTTAAATGCATGTTTAAAAAGTATCTCTTGATATTTTCAAACATGCAGATGTTTGACAAAATGAAAATTAAAAAAAGAATTTGAACTTTTATCTGGGGATTTTGATATTTTAACATTCACAGTGATAGCAGTATGAAGTATGCTCATCCTAGTCTTTATTTACTTATGTTTTCTATGAGACTCTGTTTAGCTAACGCTGCCCTGGAATGGGTTCTGTTTCTCACTTTCCTAAGGTAACAGAATGTTTAGAACTGGAGGGTGAGAGCTCAGAGCTTGTCTCTGGGACAGCACCACCAGCTCTGCTTTTTGTAAGGATGAAAGTAAAGCCCAGAAGGGGTAAGTGGCTTGCACAAGTTCTACTGAGTCAAAATTTAAACTGTTTCCCATGCTCATTCCATTGCATCACACTGGTCCTCAAAACTGCAAGGGCTCAGCATTTCTATCTGATACATTTTCTAGGCCTGATTAGAAGTTATTTTATAGCATATTCTTAAAGTTCCAACACAAGCTTTGACTTCAATGAAAACATTAGTTTCACAAGATTTTTAAATGTTTTAGATACGCTTTCCAGAAGTTTAAGAGAATGAAGTTATACATTCTAGTCCATTTATACAAAGGAAAATGGACTTGCTGAATACTGTTCTGGCAAGTCAGTGCTAAATATAATATTAGCTGAGGGAACATTTTCATTAAGCATCCTCTTTCAAATGCTAGCTAAAGCTTTTCTTGTGTATATGCAACATTGGGTATTATATATAAAATATCCATACATAATGCATGTATTTTATTTATAACACAGAGCAGTCATAATGTATATTAGGCACTCAGTTATTATTCAATGCTGTATTTGTAAATTCTTGATAATTTGTCTTGTTATCTAGAGCCTAGGACAGTGCCTGGCACATAGGCATTCAGGAGATAGTTGCTGACATCTTGAATGAGTACTATCTGTCTTATAGAGAATGTGCTATTGCCAATTAATGTGCTTTGTACAGTATCTATCATTCAGTATGTATCATTCAGCCCAACACCAATTTCAGTCTTTGAAATATTGTCAGGATCTTAAAAAACAGTGCAACTCAGTTATTCCAGCTACTGTAATAGTTTTTTAAATATGCATTTGAAAATGGTGATTATTACATTATAATGTTACAAGTAAATTTCTCTTTGAAAATATATATTAAAATTTCCTTGCCTATAACCACTGTGCAGTGGCAAAGTAAAAACTCCAGTGGCTCCACAGAAACTCTTCAAAATAATTAAAGTAGAATTTCTGAGCAGATGGAATTAACAAGGGTCATGAATCAAGTCAGTTCGAAGGTGAATTTTTGTGCAGGGCATTGATACCACTTTGGCCTATTTAAGAAAGAAAGAAGACCTTGAAGAACAATGCTGTAAATCATGAAGAAACAGGAACATATTTTGGTTTTCTAGAATTAGGTAATTTTTTGTAAAGCAGTGTTTCTAAGAAGACATTTTATAAATGTAGATATGTATTAAAATTTTCTTTCTGGGTAAAAAACTGTGATGTTTCCAAAAGGCACACAATTGAAAAAAATGCTTTTTAAGATCATATATTAAACCTTAAAGAGGAAACAGCTAAAACCTCAAATTGCGTGGAAAAAAGTCCTGTTCTGTAATTCTGTATATGATGCTGGGATTAAGCAAACGGCTGATGGCTTGATCTGTCAGGGGCTAACCTGAAAACTGCTGACTTCCTGGATGTGAGCCAAAGGTTGCCCTTGGGGTTAAGATAAGCCAGTTAATCTCCTGACTGAAACAACTAGTCTAGACATTGAATTGCTCTGGCACGGTACTTGTCAGGGATGTTGTGGATTGACTACATTCTAATTTTGCCCACTGTGTAGTCCAGGAATTTCAGGATGTTTTGAACAAGAGGATGGCACAGTTGCTGTAACTTGACTAGTTCAGCTGTAGAGAGAATGTTATATAAGGTGGGGTGTTGGGTTTGCATAATTTTTTTAGATCAGTTCCCAGTCACCAACGAAGAGAAAACAGCTGCATAATAGGTCTAGCTTGTTTTATTCATGCGTAAGGATGTAATAAGGAATCTGTAAGCTGGTATTAGACTGTGCTTCTGATCCTCTGAGAGGTTCTTCTGGCTGTGAGGATCCTTAAAAGTCGTTGAGAGAGTCATTTGGGATTGCTGTATGCTGATGACTCTGAACTGAAAGACGAATCCAAAGCGGAAAAAAAGACTTTCTAAAGAGCCAGCACAAAAATAAAGGCAGTCATTGGACATCAAGTAGAAATTTGACTCAAAACTCTATCATTACCTGATATTTTGTTATAAGAAGCGCTAAAACAGATTAAGCAGAAAAGTAATTGTTGTGAAGGCCTGGAACATCCTCAGCCTAGCAAGAATGGAAGCCTCCAACCCACAACCTGGATGCGATACACTGACTTGATCCATCTTGATTTCTACCATATCTTATTCAGTATTGAACCCTTACTTCATTCCAAGATATTTTGGGCTAGAAAAATGACCAAATTGAAGTTCTTCTTTTAGTGACTTTATATTCCAGTAAAGATAGTCATGTCAAATAAGAAAAGAATATCACCCAGAAAGCGATGAATAGCCACCATCACATAGTTCCTTAGCGATTGAGACCTCAGCTGAAATAAGTAAAGAATTCTGGACCCATTTAGAAATGCATCTTCTTTACTTTTCTTGTCTTATTTTACACATTCTTTTTCTACTCATCGAAACCTGTAGCTACTATTATATTCTATAGATACAAAATATTTTATCTCTAGCCTCCTCTCCTTTCTGTTTTCCTTGCAACTACCTTTTCTTAGCTTTTCAAAAGCTTCTTGTTTAATCTTTTCCAGAAATTTTCTATTTGCCTTCTCCTCTTCTGTATATCTCCTTTTGATCTAAAACAAATTCACGTCACCCTACTGCTTAAATTCTCCCCCAAACTTCCCTATCACCTGCAAGATAAAGTCCTTATTTCTTAACATGACTTACAAGGAAATTTTTGTATTCAGACCTGTCTACCTTTTCAGATTCATTGCTTCCAACTGCCCCTGGACCAATCCTAGATGCCAGCAATAGAGAACTCCCTACAGTTCCCCAAATGTGCCATATTCTTTCTTATGTCTCTTCTCTTCTATTCCATTTACCTGGAAAGTCCTTCCCTCCCTTGTCTGCCTGCTGAATTCATTCCAATCATTCTTCAAGAGTCAACTCAAGTTTATTTCCTTAAAATGCCTCCAGCCCGCATTTCTAGACAAAAATCATGCACTTTCATTTCTGTGAGCTCTCATCATGAGCTGTAATTAATTGTTTTTTTTTTTCATTTGTCTCATTCTCTAGGATGTGAAAACTCAAAGGGCCAGTAACATGTATTTGTGCATGTCTATTATAGCTACATAAACTCATCTCATATTCCCTATGTTTACCACAATTTCTTTTTTTTTTTTTTTTTTTTTTTGAGAGAGAGAGAGGAAGTTTTTTTTTTTTTTTTTTTTTAAGAGAGAGAAAGAAGTAGAATAAAAGAGAAAAAAGAAAGAGAAAGAGGGAGAGAGAACGAAAATCTTGCTCTATTGCTCAGGATTTCATTTAAATCTGTAAAATGCTTATGCAATTACTA
>CAUYQU010101241.1:0-53124 GCA_963574635.1 Cheracebus regulus | reverse complement strand
GGTGCAGTCTTGGCTCACTGCAGCCTCCACCTCCTGGGTTCAAGCGATTCTCCTGCCTCAGACTCCCAAGTTGCTGTGCCACCATGCTTGGCTAATTGTTCGTATTTAGTAGAGACAGGGTTTCACCATGTTGGTCAGGAGAGTCTCGAACTCTTGACCGCAGGTGATCCACCTGCCTTGGCCTCCCAAAGTGCTGGGATTACAGGTGTGAGCCACCACACTCAGCCAATAATTCAGTTACGTCTTAATCTTCACCCTATGAGAAAGACTCTGCAGCCTCTCAGATCCTTTATGTTACATTTTTGTCATGCCACTAAAATCTTGAAATCTTGTAGCTAACATAACCTGCTCTATATATAATTGTTTTAAAAGTCATTATAATTCTCCAACTATAACATAATGGAGAAATAAAGGGAATGGAATTGACTATTGAGTACACTCAATATTTAAATCCTTGTTTCTGGCTGTACTGGGGGGAAGTGATAGATGTTTACATCTGTGCATAGAAATTCTGCAAATTTTACAGCTATAACTGCAGACTGATAGAGAAGTGATTTTCTAGCTTCTCACACTAGAACTGGTCTTCCTGTCAGGCATGCGATATTATAAACTGGTGAATACGCCTCAGAATAGTTCCCCCCAAACCCCAAATTCAGTCTCACCTCGATTTGCACATGCATTGCACTTCTGGAATATCCAGTATTTATTGTTACTGGGCAGAAAATGCTTTGCATTCACACATAAAACAGATTTAGGTTCTAGGCTCAAATAGGTGTAAACAGAGTGTTCCCTTCCACAAATCCCCACTGGGACATTGAGCAGGCATGCATCCTGCAAGACCACTCCCAGTACTCCAACCTGGCTTGCTAATGAAAGACAGCTGGCATCCAAACCGTCATTCAATAAATACCAGTAGAATCCCCAACTTGTGAGGTCGACCATGAACTACCCTATAGATTTCCAAAGTCTACAGAGAAGCACTGCCACCCTGTGAGATGGGGGGCTACCGTGATTTTCATTCCTCCTTTTCAGATGTGGCAATGAAGCTTCAGTAGTTTCCTCAGAGACACAGAGTTAGGAGGTGAAAGGATTGGGATTCAGACTCTGATCTGTCTGACCCCAGAATCTCTGCATTTAACCCACTGTTCCATTCTCCCCAGAGCATCAAGACAGGCCACAGAAGAGCCCAAGTAGGCTTACTGGATTCTTTTTTAGAGTTGTGCTTGCTAAAAGGAAAATGACTGATCAGGCATGGTGGCGCATGGCCATAATCCCAGCACTCTGGGAAGCAAAGAGTTCAAGACCAGCCTGGGTGACACAGGGAAACTCTGTCTCTACAAAAACTTGAAAAAAAGCAAGTTACCCAGGTGTGGTGGCATGCACAGCTTCTCAGGAGGCCTAGGTGGGAGGATCACTTGAACCCAGGGGTTCAAGACCAGCCCGGACAACATAGGGAGACCCTGTCTCTACAAAACATGTAAAATGACAAATTGGCTGGATGTGGTGGCATGCACCTATAGTCCCAGCTACCAGGAGGCTGAGGTGGGAGAATCGCTTTGCCTGGCAGGTTGAGGCTGCATTGGGCCCTGATCACACCAGGACACTCTAGCCTAGACAACAGAAGGGACAGGAGGGACCTTGTCTCAAAAAGAAAAAGAAAGGAAAAGGATTGACTGACATGCACTGTGCACCCATCCCATCACTCACCCTCTGTAATACCAGGCCCCGGTGCTTTGCACTTGATACTGAATATTCACAACAGACCGGCCGTGTAGTGAGTTGTGGGTAATCCCTTGTCACAAACAGGAAGCCTGAGTCTGAGTCCTTTTCCAAGTTAACCAACCTCTGAGAAGCAGAACTGGATTTCCAACACATTTCAACTTCAAAGCCCAACTTCTTGCTCCTACTCTTTAGACCAGAATGGGCCCTCAAGAGGATGGGTATGTATAAGCTACAGATGCCATCCGCCCACCTCTTCGTGCTGTCCCTCCACTTTCTTTCTCGTGACCTGATAAGGTGAGCAAATAATTCATTGGCCAGCCAGCACATTTTTGAGAGTGACAGGGGACACTTACCAGGACATTGATGTGAGTCACTCAGTGATGCCTATTTCAGAGCCTTGAAGAAGGCAGCAGCCTTGGCACGTCATGGTTGAGGCTGATACACAGAGCTGGAAAAGCGTCGTGGGATGCAGGATGGGGATGCACGGGGGACCCTGCTGTCGCAGGAACCCTGCTTTGCTGCTTTCAGTGAACACGTGACCATCTTGAGAAGGATGGTGACATTGCTCTTTTGAGGTCTTTTCTAGTTTAAAACATCTGAACCCCACTGTTTTCATGAGGCAGGGATTGGTGAGCCTCGAGGCATCATGAGAGTGGGTGGGGAGATGCCTGGTGAGGACACACCAGACCCCACGAGACAGAAGCTCTTCACAGTCGGTGACTGGGAGACCGAGGCTGTTCCCCGAGTCCAGCCTGGTTACTTCCTCTCAGGAGCAGGACAAGAGAAGGCTTCCTTCAGCTTCTGTGTGAAGCTTGCAGTAAAAGAGTACAAGGGATGGATTCTGCCTGAATTTACCCAAGCTTCTCCACTTGTCTTTGTTTATTACATTAATAAATACTATGCAGCTAATGTTCCCATCTGGCAGGGCAGAGAAAAGAGCATAAAAATGCAGTTGTGGTTACATCACTGAAATACTAATGAAGGTGATACCCACTTGGCATGGTGGAAAGGTGGGTCTTTGTCTTAGAGTTCTTAATTAAGAACTTCCAAGTGACTACTATTAATTAGGAAGCCAGCTGTAGCCTTCAGTTTCATGGTATATTTCTTCTTAGGAACCTGTGACGGGAGTCAGTCTGAGCCTTTTTTAATCAATCAGCCCATGAGCAATTACCTATTAAATATACCTTGCATGCATAGGACCAGGCTATGTGGACAGAGATTTATAAGATATTGTCTTTGCCTTCATAATCTCCGCCTAATCGAAGCATGTACACAGATAGAGAGCCAGTATTTCAGAGAGTGAAGTCAAAGCATTTTCAGAATGCTGTAAGTGAATAAAACAAGTGTGGCAGTGGGAGATCAGGAACTTTTCAAACTACACCAGTGCCCTCCTGCTCCAGGGATGCAGTAGTGAGCCAATGTAAGTGACGGGAGGGTATCATACCTCTGGATGCTGGGGCACGAGGGTCGTTGCGGACCACCCGGCGGACTGGAGAGTTGGAGTCCAGAGGGAGGATTCACAGAAGTAGCTGGGATAACTAGAGCTGGGCTCTCAGGAGGAGGAATCAGATTTCCAATGGGTGAGGAGTGATAGGCAGCCACAGAGGTGGAAGGAAAGAGATCAGGGCAGTGGGACCAGAAAGGGAAGTAACTGGCATTAAGCTGAGGTGACTACTTCAGCTCTTCAGCTCTCTACCAGCCATTGCATTATTGATTCTGTTGATTCTGCTCACACTTACACAAACACACACACACACACGCAAGCTTAGCCTGCTGCAGGGACCCGATATCCTGAGCTAGAGGACAGGGGAGTGGTTATAGACAGGACTCAATGTACTATGTGTAGCTGACATGACCACCCAGCATGTCCTAAAATTGTACCTAGAACAATACCTAGTTGTGGGTCATCCCTTTTCACAAACAGGAAGCCTGGGTCTGAGGCCTTAGGCTGAGAAGCACAACTGGGTTTCAAACTCATTTTGACTTCAAGCCCAACATCTAAGATGTAAGGAGTCAAAGCAGGAGCTCAAAATGAAGCACCTCAAAACCTGTGTTTTAATGTCTCTTGACACTACTGTGTTAATATCCTTGAATTCTTGTCTCCTGAATCTCTTGTACCTGGAGATGAGTTTTATGAAAATAACTTGTAATGACGGGTCAACAAACATGAAGAAATACTCAACAGCACCAATCATTAGAGGAATGCAAGTTAAAACCACAGCGAGATACTATTTCACACCAGTCAGAATGGCTGTTATTAAAAAGTCAAAACACAACAGATGCTGGCGAGGCTGCAGAAAAAACAGAATGGTTATACACTGCTGGTGGGAATGTGAATTAGTTCAATCACTGTGAAAAGCAGTTTGGAGATTTCTCAGAGAACTGAAAACAGAATCACCATTCAACCCAGCAATCCCATTAGTGGGTATATATCCAAAAGAAATAGTTCTTCCATAAAGACACATGCACTCGCATGTTTGTCGCATTATTCACAATAGCAAAGGCATGGAGTCAACCTGGGTGCCCCTCCATATACATTTGGATAGTGTATATGCAGCATCCAAATGTGGTGTGCAGACACTATTGAATATTACACAGACATAAAAGAATGAGATCATGTCCTTCGCAGCCACATGGATGGACCTGGAGGCCATTATCAGAAGCGAATTAACACAGAAACAGAAAACAGGATTACTGCATGTTCTCACTCTGAAGTGGGAGCGCAACATTGGTCTTCGTGGACACAAAGATGGCAGCAGTAGAAACTGAGGACTACGAGAGGCAGGTGGGAGAGAGGGAGCAAGGTCTGAAAAACAACTGGCCGGGCACGGTGGCCCAGGCCTGTAATCCCAGCACTTTGGGAGGTCGAGGCAGGCGGATCACGAGGTCAGGAGTTCAAGACCAGACTGACCAGCATGGTGAAACCCTGTCTCTCCTAAAAATATAAAAATTAGCTGGGCATGGTGGCGCATGCCTGTAATCCCAGCTACTCTGGAGGCTGAGGCAGGAGAATCACTTGAACTCGGGAGGCAGAGGTTACAGTGAGCTGAGATCACGCCACTGCACTCCAGCCTGAGTGATAGAGCAAGGCTCCATCTAAAACAAAAAGAAAAAAGAAAAAATCTATTGAAAAACTATTCTGAGAACCTAGGTGATGGGATCATTCATATCCCAAACTCAGCATCACACATTTTGGCCAGGGAACAACTCTTTACATGGACCCCATAAATCTAAAATGAAAGTTTGGGACAAAAAGATTAGTTAGAATGTACTTTTTCTGGACTTACACAGTGTTAATTACAGTTTTTTTCAACTTGAGTTGTCTCATGTGCAGCTGTCTAATTTCATACCTAGACACTCTGATTATTGAACTGTATCTGCAAAATTGCAGTTGTTTTAAATTGCCTGCCAGAGTGCTGTGGGTCTTATTCAGGGGTCTTGAGTCCAGGCATCTGTGACTATCTGTGCTCCTTGATCAAGTTTCTTGAGTAACATTTCTTTTAAATCATCCAAGAACAATTCCAGGGCAAGGATCCTTAATCTTGATCCTGGCCGTGGTGATTCACAAAGGCTTATCCTTTGCAGATTTAAGCTCATCTTTCAGGGAGCTCAATTTGATGTGCTTTTTTTCTCCTCAAATTCTGCCATTCAACATTTTTCCCCCATATCTATTCTCACTGAGGGCTAATTTTAGTTCAGGTTGCACCTGTGTGTATGTGTGTGTAAAAGTTCTCTAGCCCTAGTTTATGGCCTTTTTCAATACAATCAGACATCCAGAGAAATCTTTTTCCCACATGAGCACTTTTTCAGAGTGTTTTCCAGAACTCTGCCTGCTGCTCTAAAATCAACATCAGTTGCTCTCTTTAGAATTCTTCCCTAATGCAATAGTTCTGAAATCCCTGAATATTGTTACAAGCACAGTTCCCTTCAGAAAAAAAAAAAAAAGAAAAGAAAGAAATCTTGGAAATGGTGGATCTATGCTTTTCTTTTCCATTTTGGAGCTTGGAGAATTTTGTTGACCTCATGTCATCAGCCTCACATTTAATCTATTACATAGCCATTGTGAACAGCATCTATACAAAAACACAAGGCAAGCACAGAAATACTTTTTCAGGGGAGATATTTTGCCATATTTCAATAGCACCTGTATTGGGGTTTTAAAATTTTAATTTTCCTGGTTACATTAGTAGGTGTGTGTGTGTATGGGTACATGAGACGTTTTGATACAGGCAGGCAGTATGAAATAATCACATCATGGAGAATGGAGTAGCCATTCCCTCAAGCAAGGCACCTATAGGTTATCTTATTTTTCCTTTACTCAGTTCAGTTCTCAAATTTACTTCTAAAGAAACTTTATAGCAGTATTCTAAATGATAACTAAGTTTCATTTGCTATTAATAAAATTACATACATAGTCATTGATAGGGTTTGGCTGTGTCCCCACCCAGATCTCATCTTGGATTGTCGCTCCCATAAACCCCACATGCCATGGGAGGGACCCAGTGGGAGGTAACTGAATCATGGGGACGGGTTTTTCCCGAGCTATTCTCGTGATAGTGAAGAAGTCTCAGAGATCTGATGGTTTTATAAAGAGGGATTCCCCGACACAAGCTCTCTCGCCTGCTGCCATGTAAGACGTGCCTTTGCTCCTCTTTTGCCTTCTGCCATGATTGTGAGGCCTCCCAGCCATGTGGAACTCTGAGTTCATTAAACCTCTCTTTATTTATTACCCAGTCTCGGATATGTCTTTATTAGCAGTGTGAGAACGGACTGATACAGTTAAAATGGACACCTGGCATCTGTGTACACAGAGTCTTCTCATAGAACATTTTGGGAACCACCACTGGAAGGAGATGTTATATTTCAGGGACCAAGGCCAGGTACAGGAAACAGAGCCAGTTGTCCCTAGTATTAGTATTTGTAGGGGCCTCAGATTCAATTTTTACCTGTAAGTTTTTCTTACACCGGAAATTTTCAGCCTCAGCACTATTGATGTTTTGGGCCATATGCATCTGTGCTGATGGACATGGTCCTCTGCAGGGTAACATGTTCAGTGACATCCCTGGTCTCCATCCGCTAGATGCCAGTAACACAACACAACCCCACAGGCACCCCTAGGTTTGACAATCGACAACCAAAAATGTCCCTAGACGTTGCCAAATATCCCCTGGCAGAGGCAGAACTGCACAGGGTGAGACCCACTGTGTCACACATAAGTCATTCTGTTGCTTTGACTCTTACATTTGTCCTTGGTCTTAAACTGTTACTTGGTTAAGTATGCAGATTGAAAAAACACCGCAAGGCATTTCTGTAGTCTCTCTGCATCCATTCTGCTTTCTGGGCTGCCCAATTTGCATCGTTCTTTGTTCAAAATGGAAAGAAGGGAGGGAGGAATTTTTTACAAAATAAAAATCACTACAGTTTTTGAGACCACAGTTTTTTGTTGTTGTTGGGGTTTTTTGGGGGTGGGGTGGGGATGGAGTCTCATTCTGTCGCCCAGGCTGGAGCGCACTGGTGCATTCTTGGCTCACTGCAACCTCCACCTCCCGGGTTCAAGTGTTTCTTCTGCCTCGGCCTCCCGAGTAGCCGGGACTACACGCACGCGCCACCACACCCGGCTATTTTTTGTATTTTTTGTAGAGACAGGGTTTCACCATACTGGCCAGGCTGGTCTCAAACTCCTGACCTCGTGATCCCCATGCCTCAGCCTCCCAAAGTGCTGGGATTATAGACGTAAGCCACCATGCCTGAGCAAGACCATATTTTTTAAACATTTTTGTCCATATGCCAGTAACTCGCCTCCCCCAAAAATGGAAGATTGTCCTGGCCTCTCATGAGACCTGTTGAGGCTACACCTGGTTCCCCCACTGTAGAGAAGAGGTAGGTTTCTCCACTGACTGGCAGTTCCCAAAGAAGTCCCATGAGGAAATGAAAGAACAGATCTTCCCTCCCCTCCTCAGGTGTTTTTTGCTTATATATAGATATGATTCCTTTCAAGAAAAGCCAGTGAGAAATTACATCAGTATTATCCAGTATTGACATCAACAGCAGGCCATGTTTTTGAGAGATACTTACATTAAGTACATTTTTTGCTTTTAACTTTCACAACACTTTAATGTTGCTGGTTAGTATTATTGATCCCTAATTTTTTATGAGAAAAACTGACGCTTAGATAGGTTAAAGAACCTGCCCAAAGCCACACCCCTGACATTGCTATTCTGATAAAACAGAAGAGTTGAAGCAGTTTCTCCAAAAACAGAGAAATGTTCACATTAATTATGAAACATAGCATGAATTCATAGGTAGCCTGCCAATAATTACAGTTATGAGTATATGGTTATACTAATGCCATGATTTTTATTTAAATTTATAAACCTTTTGGCACCCTGTGATTGCTACTGGTTTTTTTAAGTATCTCAGAAGAAAACTTGAAAGAAATATACCAAAATACAAGCAGAAGTTATGTCTAAGTGGGATACTCCTGCAATTTCCTTTTAAACTCCCTTGCGAATTTCTAAATGGGTTGCAATATATTTTTACTTCTTTGGAAAATAAAATTTATAAGTTAAAAGTGAAGGGAGATGGAGCTAACAAAACTGCCAAAGTTGCTTTGTCTCCGTAACTCTAGCAAGGAAATGACCATATTCTGTCCATGTCCAGAGGTGCATGTGCCCGTACGTCTAGGCTCAGGAGTCTTTCAGAGGTGATTTGATTTGTACCATTGAGCAGAGGGTTCTCTCCTGCCAACTCTTGTTCGGGGAAACACACAAGACTTCCTTAGGGAACCCAGTGAAGACAACCACTGATGAGAAGCAGGGCATTGATGGACTCTGTTTCTGTTTTAATTCTACACTGGGGTGAGATTAAGCTGTATCTCCCAATAGAGCAGGGCAGCTGATGTGTGTCTAGACTGGTTTACTCTGAATCACAGCAGTTGTTCCTCTTGCCATCACAGACGGGAAACTGATGGTAGATCATGTCACCATCAGCTCTCCCTAGTGAAGACTCGTATCTGGAACCACATGGAGAAGATGGTGAGGTGAAAACATGGTATCCTTTGTCACATACTGCCAGGTAGATGCTTGCTGCTGGCAGAAGGCATAGACTATTTTGTAAACTACATGAGTATCCTATCAAATTGTATTATTCTTAAACAGGCTTCCATCTGGGTCTTTCCATTCATATTTAATTTCTTAGCCCTTCATAATAGATGTGTTTTGAATTAGAGTACTTTGGTAATAATTGTAAACATTGTCCTCAAGGGGAATCATTTTCAAGAAGGTGCTAAGTAGCTGACGTTCAGTCCTCATAACCACTCTATTAGGGAGCATGTGGAATGCCCATTTTATTTACAATTGTTAAAGTTCTGGGATACATGTGTGGAATGTGCAGGTTTGTCATACAGGTACACATGTGCTGTGGTTGTTTACCGTGCCTAGCAGCCCATCATCTAGGTTTTAAGCCCCACATGCATTAGGTATTTATCCTAATGCTCTCCCTCCCCTTGCCACCCCACCCCTGACAGGACCCAGTGTGTGATGTTCCCTCCCCGTGTCCATGTGTTCTCATTGTCCACCTCCCACTTATGAATGAGAACATGTGGTGTTTGGTTTTCTGTTCCTGTGTTAGTTTGATAAGGATGATAGCTTCCAGCTTCATCCATGTCCCTCCAAATGACATGAACTCATTCTTTTCTATGGCTGCATCGTATTACGTGGTGTATATGTGGCACATTTTCTTTATCCAGTCTATCATTGATGGGAATTTGGGTTGGTTCCAAGTCTTTGCTATCGTAAATGGTGCTGCAATAAATATTCTTGTGTATGTGTCTTTAGAGAATGATCTACAATCATTTGGGTATATACCAAGTAATGGGATTGCTGGGTCAAATGGTATTTCTCGTTCTAGAGAGTTGAGGAATCGCCACACTGTCTTCCACAATGGTTGAACTAATTTACACTCCCACCAACAGTGTAAAAGTGTTCCTGTTTCTTTACAGCCTCGCCAGCGTCTGTTGTCTCCTGACTTTTTTAACGACTGGCATTGTAACTGGCCTGAGATGGTATCTCATTGTGGTTTTGATTTGCATTCTCTAATGACCAGTGATGAGCTTTTTTCATATGTTTATTGGCCACATAAATATCTTCTTTTGAGAAGCTTCTGTTCATATCCTTTGCCTACTTTTTGATAGGGTTGTTTTTTTTTTCTCATAAGTTTGTTTAAATTCCTGGTAGATTCTGGATAATGGACCTTTGTCAGATTAATAGATTGCAGAAATTTTCTCACATTCTGTAGGTTGCCTGTTCACTCTGATGCTAGTTTCTTTTCCTGTGCAGCAGCTCTGTCATTTAATTAGATCCCATTTGTCAATTTGCCTTTTGTTGCCATTGCTTTTGGTGTTTTAGTCATGTAGTGTTTGCCCATGCCTATGTCCTGAATGGTATTGCCTAGGTTTTCTTCTAAGGTTTTTATGGTTTTGGGTTTTACATTTTCTTTACTCTATCTTGAGTAATTTTTGTATAAGGTGTCAGGAAGGGGTCCACTTTAAAGTTTCTGCCTATGACTAGCCAGTTTTCCCTACACCATTTATTACATAGGGAATCCTTTCCCTATTGCTTATTTCTGTCAGGTTTGTCAAAGATCAGATGGTTGTAGATGTGTGGCATTATTTCTGAGGCCTCTGTTCCATTCCACTGGTCTTGTACCTGTTTTGGTACTGGTACCATGCTGTTCGGGTTACTGCACCTTGTATAGTTTGAAGTTAGGTAGCATGATGTTTGTACTTTTTGCTTAGGATTGTCTTGGCTATACGGACTCTTCTTTTGGTTCCATATGAAATTCAAAGTAGTTTTTTGTAATTCTGTGAAGAAAGTCAATGGTAGCTTGATGGGAATAGCATTGAACTATAAATTACTTTGGGCAGTGTGGCGATTTTCACGATATTGATTCTTCCTATCCATGAAGAGCATGGAACTTTTTTCCATTTGTTTGTATCCTCTCTTATTTCCTTGAGCAGTGGTTAGTAGTTCTCCTTGAAGAGGTCCTTCATGCCCCTTATAAGTTGTATTCCTAGGTATTTTATTATCTTTATAGCAATTGTGAATGGGAGTTGACTCATGATTTGGCTATTGGTGTATAAGAATGCTTGTCATTTTTGCACATTGATTGTGTATCCTGAGACTGCTCAAGTTGCTTATCAATTTAATGAGTGTTTGGGCTGAGATGATAGGGTTTTCTAAATACACAATCATGTCATCTGCAAGCAGAGACATATTACTTCCTCTTTTCCTATTTGAATACTTTATGTCTTTCTCTTGGCTGATTGCCCTGTCCAGAACTTCCAATACTGTGTTGAATAGGAGTGGTGAGAGAGGGGATCTTTATCTTGTGACAGTTTTCAATGGGAATGCTTCCAGCTTTTGCCTATTCAGTATGATATTGACTATGGGTTTGACAAAATTCAGCATCCTTTCATGCTAAAAAGTCTCAATAAACTAGGCGCTGATGGAACATATCTCAAAATAAGAGCTATTTATGACAAAGGCCTTTCCTGCATCTGTTGAGATAATCATGTGGTTTTGTCATTGGTTTTGTTTAGGTGATAGATTACGCTTATTGATTTTTGTATGTTGAACCAGCCTTGCATCCCAGAGATGAAGCCAACTTGATCATGGTGAATAAACTTTTTGGTGTGCTGCTGGATTCAGTTTGCCAGTATTTTATGGAGGATTTTTGCACGGACATTCATCAGGGACGTTAGGCTGAAGGCCTTTCGTTGTTGCGTCTCTGCCAGGTTTTGGTATCAGGATGAAGCTGGTCTTGTAAAATGAGTTAGGGAGGAGTCTCTCTTTTTCCGTTGTTTGGAATAGTTTCAGAAGGATTGATACCAGCTCTTCTTTGTACCTCTGGTAGAATTTGGCCTTTTTTTTTTTTTTTTTTGGTTGGTTGGTAGGCTAATAATTACTGCCTCAATTTCAGAATTTTGTTATTGGTCTATTCGGGGATTTGACTTCTTCCTGGTTTAGTCTTGGGAGGGTGTACGTGTCCGGGAATGTATCTGTTTCTTTTAGATGTTATAGTTTGAGTAGAAGAGTTTATAGTATTCTGGTGGTAGTTTGTATTTCTGTGGAATCAGTGGTGATAGCCCCTTTTTATCATGTCTTTTTGATCCTTCTCTTCTTTATTAGCCTAGCTGGTCTGTTTTGTTGATCTTTTCAAAAAACCATCCCCTGGATTTACTGATTTTTTTTTTTTTTGCAGGGTTTTTTTGTGTCTCTATCTCCTCAGTTCTGTTCTGATCTTAGTTATTTCTCGTCTTTTGCTAGCTTTTGGATTTGTTTGCTCTTGCTTCTCTAGTTCTTTTAATTGTGATGTTAGGGTGTCAGTTTCAGATCTTTCCAGCTTTCTGATTTGGACTTTTAGTGCTATAAATTTCCCTCTTAACGCTGCTTTAGCCATTTCCCAGAGATTCTGGTACATTGTCTCTTTGTTCTCATTGGTTTCAAATAACATTTATTTCTGCCTTAACTTCATGATTTACCCAGGAGTCATTCAGGAACAGGTTGTTTAGTTTCCAGGTAGTTGTGCAGTTTTGAGTGAGTTTCTTAATCCTGAGGTCTAATTTGACTGCACTGTGGTCAGACTGTTATGATTTCCATTCTTTTGCATTTGCAGAGAAGTGTTTTGTGTCCAATTATGTGGTCAATTTTAGAGTAAGTGCCATGTGGCACTGAGAAGAATGTATATTATTTTGATTTGGGCTGGAGAATTCTGTAGCTGTCTATTAGGTGCACTTAATACAGAGCTGAGTTCAAGTGCTAAATATCCTTGTTAATTTTCTGTTTTGTTGATCTGATATTGACAGTGGGGTGTTAGAGTGTCCTGCTATTATTGTGTGGGAGCTAAGTCTCTTTGTAGGTCTCTCAGAACTTGTTTTATGACTCTGGGTGCTCCTGTATTTGGTGCATATATTTTTAGGACAGTTAGCTCTTCTCGTTGCACTGATCCCTTTACATTATGTAATGCCCTTCTTTGTCTTTTTTGATCTTTGTTAAAGTGTTTTATCAGAGACTAGGATTGCAACTCCTGCTTTGTTTTTGCTTTCCATTTGCTTGGTAAATATTCCTCCATCCCTTTATTTTGAGCCTATGTGGGTCTTTGCACATGAGATGGGTCTCTTGAATACAGCACATGAATGGGTCTTGACTCTTTATCTGATTTCCCAGTCTGTGTGTTTTGGTTGGGGCATTTAGCCTATTTACATTTAAGGTTAATATTGTTATATGTGAATCTGATTTTGTTATCATGATGCTAGCTGGTGATTTTGCACATTAGTTGATGCAGTTTCTTCATAGTGTCCTTGGTCTTTATATTGTGGTGTGTTTTTGCAGTGGCTGGTACTGGTTTTTCCTTTCCATATTTAGTGCTTCCTTCAGGAGCTCTTGTGAGACAGGGAATGCCCAATTTGGATATGAGTAAAATAAGGCTGATACCAGTTCAGAATTCCTGCCTCTGTGGCTCTGCGTGGTGATTTATTCTTTAGCGATTGCTCTTGAATTTGGGGTAAGTCTATTTATTGTCTGTCATCTAAGGAGCTTTCTCTTTGGCTTCTGGTGCATATTAAAAAGTGGCTGTTTCTTCTTTTAATAGCTTATTTTTAATTTTTGTGGGTACACAGGTGTATATATTTATGGAGAATATGAGATACTGTGGCACAGGCATGCAATGCATAATAATCACATCATGGCATATTGGGTATCCATCCTATCAAGCATTTATCCTTGTTACAAACAATCTAATGATATTCTTTTAAAGTGTACAATTAAATTATTATTGACTATAGTTCTGTTGTGGTGGGGGGACTATAGTCAACAATTTACTTACCAAATACTAGGTCTTGCTCATTCGGTTGATTTTTTTTTTTTTAATCCATCACTACCTTCCCTCCCAGCCTCCGGTAACCATCCTTTTACTCTCTATCTCCATGAGTTCAATTGCTTTGATTTTTGGATCCCACAAGTAAGTGAGAACATGGATTCGCTGGTTCTTGATTTAACATCTATAACATGTTCAGATTATTTCTGCTTGTTTACAGTTTTTGTTATACCTAATTTGAAATTGAGATACTAGTGAGTTAACTGCTAAGCATGTTTCTTTCCATTAAGTATGGGGGAGCTTTGCTTACCTACTTTGTACTTCTTGTTCCTAAATATTAGGGTTATCCAGCTCATCTCAGCACTAACATTAATCCTTGTCCGTATTTTGAACTTTTTTTTTCTGGCCTTAATGCTGTGTCCACCATCCCTGCGAGTACCCCTGAATCTAACCCAGTAGTTTTTCCTTGTAACCTCAAATTCCCAAGGAATATGGCCTGGTATGAGATTGTTTTGTCTATTTTTACAGTATACACGATCCTCACATCCATCAGTAGTCTTCTGCACTCACCAGAAGCACGATGTCATGTGTGGGGAAAAGATTTTGTGTATTTTTTGTTTGAAGAGCTGTAGACATTTTAATAAAAGTTTCTTCTCAGCTTTTCTCTGATATGTATCAGGAGGAAAGTATAGTAACAGAGAATATAGCATTACTGCAGCATGCCTGTCTGAATACATTTCAGTTCATTGAGGTAGATATCCCTGAAAAGGGAAAATTCCCCGCCAAGTCTGCCCTAAAATCATAACCAAGGAGGCAAGCCCAGATCCTCGGTGCCTGCAGGTGTCATTTCCTCAATCTTTCATTCTCCAGCAGCATGGCAATCAGGATCAAAGCTAGTAGTCTAATCAAAACAAAACATGCCCAGGCTTGGATGGGGCTGGGATAAAGCCCACTGGTGTTTCCGACCAAGGTGCTGACTCTTGGTGTGAACCCACACAGTTTCTGAACTGTTGGGCTGGTTGTGACCACTAAGGCGTGGTAGAAAGGTGGTCTCTGTGGAGACTCAGAGCCTGCTTACAAGCAATTCCAGGAGCAGGAAGTACAGAGACATATGGAAATTCCACTCTCATACTTAATATACAACTTGCAAAATGAATTTTTCATATTGACTTTTTAAAAAAAAAAATGGAAGAGCTCCAGCTTTGCCTCGCTGGTGTGCCTTTTGGAGTTAGTGTCCTTTAAAGCAGCCAGAGGGGGAATACCTGTAATGTAAGCAGAGTGGTGTTTGCAAGAGAGCTGGGGGTGAGGTGATGATGATTTTGGAAACATTATTCTGGGTGTTGAATTGAACAAAGAGTTATTACTGAAGGAAAAAATACCCAGAAACGTATTGTTAATGCTCTCTCGGATTAGGGCCTGGAGAACCGTACTGTGAACTGAGTGGAATATGAATAGAGAGGAAAATAGCAAATTAAGGGGACAAATAACCAGAGGGTAGGGGACGGGGGAAGGTTGCCTTCTGGCATCAGGAGAGGAGAACATATAACCAGTGTCTGATGCATTTCCTTAAGAATTAGTGTGTTTGCAAATTGCTCCATTGCATCTTAGCAAAATCTAATCTGGGTAACGAAGAGCTGACTAGTGAACATAGTTGGATGAATTCCCTAAGTACTCCTGAAATATAACAGAGCAAAGAACAGTATAATGAAAAATAACAGAGAGAGTAGCTAGGGGCTTAACTTATGATCAGTGTTCATTACAACAAATGAGATTTTCACTGCAGAGTTACCATAAGATTATTGACTCTTACGTAATATGGTTCCCATCTGAATAGATGTGAGAAGAGCTTAGGCTGTGAATGGGAGAACTGCAGCCATAGGAGGACTGAAGACGTACTCAGTACCCTTATTCATGTTTTCAATGAGTCCTAGCGAGCTGCCTGTTCAGGACCAGGGACAGAGCAAAAAGACTGCACCTTCTTCCAGGCAGAAAGAATCTGGTGATTTGTCTTTGGCATTGACTGGCATGGTCATGTGTTATATTCAGTGGAGACCAGGCTCAGAAAGTGACTAAACTTGTTGGTAGTTTCATAGCCAAGGCCTCCTTATGTTCTCTGCCATTTGCTATTTTCCTCAAGCATACATATTGCAACATTTAAAAAAATCTCTCTCTTTTGGAAAGAAACTGTGTTTTGTCTAAAACTTTGGGCACACAACCATAAGGTACGGTGCAACTCTGTGGCTTCAACCACATTAGAATGGACAGCCCCAGTTCTGAGCACAGTGTGGCAATACCTTGGTTAACTGAGCACCTGTTTGATACCTGCTGAGCACTCTGTATTTATGTTATGTTGTCCTCCCAACAACCCTATGAGCTATGTGCTATTATTATCAGTCCTATTTTACAGAGAAGGCACTCTCAGAGAGGTTAGGTAACTTGTCCAAGGGTACCCAGCTGCCAAGAACCACTAATGAATTTCAAAGTCATTTCTACCAGTCTGCTGTACATTATAACTTCCACACAAGTGCTGGACATAAAGAGAGATTCCTTCATATTCATTCTCTCTCAGTCTTTGGAAAAGCATCCTGGGTGGTAAGTCTGTCCAGAACCCTTGCTTTCAACCAGTATCCGTGAGTCATACTGGCCTTGCTTGCTGTGCATTGTAGAAGTTAACTCTACACAGGTATCTCCCATGAGAAGGGGTTTACTGTGGCTATTAGCTGGAGGTGCCCATGGCAGCCCACAGTCCATGGGATTTACAAGCAGAGCAAGGGAACATAAAGAGGCCAGTGGGTGAGGGGCTGTCTTCTTGCAGGGAAAGAAACAAAGTGGTATTTGGAAACAAACGTCAAAAGAATAATGAAGACATCTATGGGAATGCACTAGTAGCATCTTCAGACCTAACCTTTTCTTTAGTTTTCAAGTATATATTTCTAAATTTTATGGGGAAAAAAGTACCTCAACTAAGAGTAGGGAAGTTAAAAATACAATTAGCCTGTTTATAACCCGGGGATTTCATGTTTGTTTCCTGTCACTTCTAAGTGTTTATTATCTTGTTTATAAAAGCCTGATTGGAACATCCCTCTTTCTGGCCACTGCAGCCTGTTCTGGAGACCTCCCTGTAGCCCCTCTTCCCTGGCAATGTGCCCAGAGATCAGAGCTGACAGAGGGTAGAGGAGCATGATGGGCCAGAGGCTAGACATAGTATGTCCACTCTACGAGGAGCATGGCTGCATGAGAAAGTCTGGCCCACCTGGGAAATGGCAAACTCATGAATGCACCTGGCCTGTAGCCACCGCTGCCTCAGGCCCCAGGGAGGGCCTCATGGATAATGCACCCTAGCCAGCTGGGCACTGGGGACCTTTGGCTCCTAAAACTGGTTTTATATTTTTGTGCTCTGGGGGAAGAGAGGGACTGAGTGTATTTTCTCCAGCCAAGTAGCATTCACGGGCTGCGGAGTTACTCTTTTTGGCCTAAAAACCTTTCCAATATTCTAACTATTACAAATAATGAAGGATATTGGGAAAATCTTTAGGTAAGTGGGACTCTAGATAACAGGTTTCCTCTGTGTGTGTGTGTGTGTCCTTCCTTATTCTAAACCAGCAGTTCCCCAGCCTTTTTGGCACCAGGGCCTGGTTTTGTAGAAGACAATTTTTCCATGGACTGGCAGATTTGGGGGCAGATGGTTTCAGGATGCTTCAAGCACATTACATTTATAGCACACTTAATTACTATTATTACTACATCATAATATATAATGAAATAATTATGCAGTACACTATAATGCAGAATCACTGGGAACCCTGAGCTTATTTTCCTGCAACTAGACAGCCCCATTGGGGGGTGTTAGGAGACAGTGACAGATCATCAGGCATTAGATTCTCCTAAGTAGCACACAACCTAGATCCCTCACATGCGCAGCCCACAATAGGTTTCATGTTCCTATGAGAATTCACTGTCACCGCTGATTGAAGAGGAGATGGTGCTCAGGTGGTAGCATGAGCAGTAGGAAGCAGCTGTAAATAAAGATGAAGCTTCATTTGCATGCCCACCACTCACCTCCTACTGTGTGGGCCAGTTCCCAACAGGCTGCGAACAGGTAACAGTCCACAGCCCAAGGGTTGGCCACCCCTGTTGTAAAGTACTAAAAATAACCAAGTGCCAGGATGACAGGAGAGGGTCCATCAGCCTTTAAAATGTTTTTCATCTAAGTACTAAAAGCTGGCTCAACTCCACCATATTTGTATTCAGATTGTCTGTATCTGCTGTGCAATAGTGCAGTGGCTTTTTGGAGACAGTTTCACTCCTGTTGCCCAGGCTGGAGTGCAATGGCACAATCTCGGCTCACTCAACCCTCACCTCCAGGTTCAAGCAGTTCTTTTGCCTTAGCCTTCCAAGTAGCTGGGATTACAGGCATGCACCACCACGCCTGGCTAATTTTGTATTTTTAGTAGAGACAGGGTTTCTCCATGTGGGACAGGCTGATCTTGAACTCCTGACTTCAGGTGATCTACCCGCCTTCCAAAGTACTGGGATTATAGGCTTGAGCCACTATGCCCGGCCTGCAGGTGGCTGTTGATCCCTTGATTGGTAACTTGTCTGACTGAGAGTGTCCTCAAAGTCTAAAATACTCACCAGAGTTCAAAGACATAGTACTTAAAAAAAATTGTTAAAATTATTACATAAATTTACTAAATTAATTATTCATCATCCAATTACAGCTAACATCGATCACGAATCATGTTTAAATTGATGACATGTTGAAATGATATTTGGCTATATGGGGTTAAATAAAATATGGCATTAAAATAAATTCCATCCAGTCCTTTTTTAATGTGGCTATGAGAAAATTTAAAGCTACATTCGTGGCTCAAATTATATTTTGGACAGCGCTATTCTGTAGAGATATGTGGAATATGGAATGTGTCTCTGCAAATTGGACGTACTAATGTGTGTTTAAGAAGATTTTAGAAACAGCTTATGAGGAGAGAAATTAACTCACTCGAGGTATTCAGTGCAGCAAATGCTACTAAATAAAAGAGGGCTTGTTTTGCTTTTTGGGGGAGATACATTGGACAGAAATCTTCTTGGATGATGGTTGTTCAGGGAAGAATACTTTTCCATGAGAACACTGTTGGGGTAGTAGGAGTCCATTGCTATGGAACACGGTGTGTTGATGTTTGAAAATAACGGCAGTGCACACGTTCCTTTGGAATGTTCCATCCAGTGTCGTAGTACGGGGTCCAGGAGGTGCTTTGCTTTGCAGACACCTGCTCCTCTGGCATCTCCGCCCCACACTTTTACTTCCACCTCGCTCTCACCAGCTGTATTTAGCAATCTCTAGCACCTTCCAGGGGTGTTTTGTGGGTGAAATTCTTCGATGAAACACTTGGGATTCTTGGATGCAAGGGGCTGTTATGACAAGCTCCGGCTCTTCCCTCCCCACCCACAGCCACAGTTTTGCTTGCAGCCTACGAGGCCTGTTGAGGGCACTGAGCAGCTGAGGCTCTCGCCCAGCCAGAGGCAGCGCCAGGGTCCCACCCAGTTCCTTGCTGATGCATGGAATCTTATAGATCATTTTTAACATCAACCTTAAACCACATCTTCATTTGTAAACTTTTTGCACTTGCAGACCATAAATTTTGCTGAGACTCTTAAAAATCTGATTTTAGGCTGGGCATCATGGCTCGCACCTGTAATCCCAGAAGGTCTAAGGAGGAGGATGTCTAAGGCCAAGGCTGGAGGATTGCTTGAGGCCAGGAGTTCCAGATTGGCCTTGCCAATACAGTGAGACCCCATGTCTACAAAATATTTTAAAATTAGCCAGGCGTGATGATGTGCACCTGTAGTCCCAGCACTTGGGAGGCCGAGACAGGAGGATCACATGAGCCCAGGAGTTTGAGGCTGCTGTGAGCTATAATTCCACCCCAGCCAGGGCAACAGATCAAGACCCTGCCCCTAAACTAGGAAGAAGTGGATGACAGTTATTAAGTCTGCTAAATATACGCAGGGCTGCAAGTTTTCATTCTTTTTCGGGAATTTGTTTTTTTCCAAAAAACTCAGAAATGTGAAAGTGACAAGAGAAGGATGCATTCAAATGACATCCTGTTGAGCTCTCAGAGATGCCTTCTCCATTATCCCTTTGATAGATGTTGGCTTGCTCCCAAATACCACTCGTTTCTTTCTGCACACAAGCACGTTCCCTTGCCCACAAAGCTGGGCTCCTCCCTATCACTGGGCAGTAGTTCACAGGTAGACATCCGGATGGAGAAGAAACACAGATCCACTTGAGATGCTGTGTTTTTGGATAGGATTTGCCATTCAAAGAGAACTCAGCTTACATGAGGAAGTTTGTCTTTGCCAGGGAAGTGGAGAAAGGTGCCAGGTGCAGTTTCTCTGAGCTTCTTTTGCTTAAAACCCACCTGGTGAGAGCCTCGTGGATAAAGCCCATGTAGGTAGTAGGTGTCTGGGTGTTTTCTGACTTTGATTCCTAAGGGTTTTTAAAATATTACTCTATTTGTTTTGTTTTTAAGTAGACATGGGGTATTGCTAGTTTCCTAAGGCTGACCTTGACCTCCTGGGCTCAAATGATCCTCCTGCCTCCATCTCCCAAAGTGCTGGGATTACAGGAGGCATGAGCCATCGCACCTGGCCTGCTCTGTAAGTGGAGCGTGATTCACCTTCCAAAAAATCCATGGGTGATAGAGGAGGGGAAGATGATACAGTGCTGTCTAAAATCTCATGGTAATGGCCGGGCGTGGTGGCTTATGTCTGTAATTCCACCACTTTGGGGGGCCAAGGCGGGTGGATGGCTTGTGCCCAAGAATTCAAGACCAGCCTGAGCAACAAGGCAAAACCCCCTCTCTACAAGAAATGCAAACATTTGAGTTGGGAGCGGAGGCTGCAGTGAGCTGACATCACACCACTACACTCCAGCCTGGGTCAGAGCAAGACTCTGTCTCAAAAAAAAACTCATGATAACCATAGATTATCATGCCATAATCTAACCACAGCACAGAAGGAATCTTAGAGGTACAAGCCCTGTAGAGTTTCACATAACATGATTTGGTTAAGGGTGAAATATGTGAATGTTGAAGTGATGTGCTCTACAGGGTTCCTGGGCAAAACATGTAAGTTCCATTCAGATGCCCAACCCTGACCAGGTTGAATCCTTTGCCCGAAGCGCTTTATCTTAGTGAGTCTGGCTCATTCCAACAGAGCACCTGCTCAGTGTGTGATATGTCCGTGGATGGGAGATGCGGATAGCAGTCTTGACGCTGGATAGTTACCATCCCTGTTTAAATCCAGACACCTCATTTTCTGCTGGGGGAAACATCGATCACCCTGCTAGTGGATTAATTCCAAAAGCTTCTGAATTCCAGTGCACCATTCTTTGCCCTGCACTCTGAAACCTATAGGCCTGAATGTTGATTGAATGTGATGTCCTGCTTCCCATTGACAGGGTGTATTACTTCTTTCTCACACAGCTATAAAGACATACCTGAGACTGAGTAATTTATAGAGAAAAGAGGTTTACCTGGCTCATGGTTCTGCAGGAGGTACAGGAAGCATGGCGGCTTCTGTGGAGGCCCCAGGAAAGTTAGAATCATGGTGGAAGGCGAAGGGGGCAGGCATACCACATGGCAGAGCCAGAATGAAACTGCGCAAGGGAGTCAATGCTACATGCTTTTCAACAACCAAATCTCGCAAGAACTCACCATCATGAGAACAGCACCAAGGGGACAGTGCTGAACCATTCATGAGAAACCACCCCCATGATCCAACCACCTCCAACACGGAGGACTACAATCCACATGGGATTTAGTGGGAACACAGATGCAGACGGTATCACATGGACTCATGTCACCTGCTGTGGTGAAATCTAGTCACCAGGGTGGAGAGAAACAGAGAGAGGGACAGTGCCAAAAGCAGATGGCCTAAACAGCCACAAACAGGGAGAGGAGGAGGAGTATCAGTAGTGATACCAGTACCACTACAGATGCTTTTACCCTTTGTCCTCATCACAAAAAGCAAAGGCTTCTCTCTAGATACTGGCATTCCTTGTGATGGGACACCAGATCTGTGTTTGAAATGCCACCTGCATCTACAGCCCCAGGACAATGTGTGCCCCACATGGCTTCCTTCACCTAATACTGCTTAAGACTTAGAGACTTAACATATACAAAGTACCAGAGAAGCTTCCTGTGCACACGCTACAGAAGTCCTGCCCTGGCTGTGACCTTCTTAATGACTTCAGAGGTCATGAATGACCCTTGTGTGGCCATTCAGACTCTAATCCTTCCATGATAATAAAAATGCATTCTGATTTTTTTTCCAACAGCAAGGGAAGAAAGCACCAGTTTTATGTGAATGTTAGCTGGGCCTCGTGACTTGCACCTGTAATCCCAGCTACTCAGGAGGCTGAGATCACTTGAGGCCAGAAATTTGAGACTAACTTAGGTAACACAGCAAGATCCCATCTATAAAAGTAAAGTTAAAAAATAAAATATATATAATGTTCATTTTAACTGAATTTTTTATAAATATTACCTTCAGTGAGTTTTTATTAACATTAAAAATGATTAACGTTTTATAATAGTCCTTTGTACCTTAAACAAATTTACTAGAATCCCCTGGTCATGGTACTGTAGCCACCAGAAAACAATGGCCTGGCTCCCTAGAGGCCTCACAGAGCAATGCCGCAGGACCTTTACTGAGTGCCTGGTCTTGCCTTCAGCGTTAGAAGCCCTGCAAGCTGGCCAGGCATGCCTGTAATCCCAACTCTTTGGGAGGCTGAGGCAGGAGGATTGCTTGAAGCCAGGTGTTTGAGACCAGCCTGGGCAATATAGTGAGACCCCCACTCTACTATTTAAAAAAAAAAATTAGCCAGGCATGGTGGCACGTGCTCATAGTCCCAGCTACTCAGGAGGCTGAGACAGGAGGATCACTTGAGCCCAAGAGTTGGAGGCTGCAGTGAGCCGTGATTGCACCACTGCACTCCAGCCTGGGCAACACAGTGAGACCCTATCTCTAAAAGAAAAGAAAAATGAAACCCTGCCTCAAGCTGAGGAAAACACCTAAGAAACTGTTGGAGGAACCGAATTTCACAACAGAAGATAACTGCCCCCAAAGATGGGGCCACTTGCCTTGGTCTGCACCACACACAGCCCTTCAGTACACAGCTCCAGGCGGGAAGCTGATGGTAGTCACCTGACAAGCGTGGAATTGAGGACATCAGGAAATGATCCGTGGCTCAGAAGTTCAGTCAGTCCATCTTTTTGGGGGTCACAATTGTGTACAAGGCACCAGGAACTGGAGGAACAAAAATGATTTAGGCCTTGTCCCTGTCTCAGAGGCACTAATGATCCATTTGGGATCCACGGATTTGGATACTTGTAATAATTCCTAGTAAGTGCAACTATACACACTTTCAGTCAGTCAACAAACGTTTCTAGTGTGTCGCAGGGACACTGAACACGACAGATAAGGTCCTGTGCTCTAGGAGTGAACCAGAGAAGGCAGGAAGCAGACATCAAATGAATAAACTCTACTGTGATGAGTGGTATGATGGAAATGGACGTAGTCAAAGGTGGAAAGCACGGACGAGGATGACCTGGCTAGGGGACTCACGGCTGCAGGAGACCCGGGTGATGCAGCATTGCTTTGATTGCAAGGAACACGAGGCAGAAGAGGGGAGGGATTATTTGATTTTATACTAAAAAACATCCAGCAATACAGCTGACTTCAGGCATGAGGACTCATACAACGTCCTTGGGCCAAAGCTCTCTCTGTCCTTCACTTCTGCTTTATCTACCAGTTTCTCTCCCAGCCAGGCTCTCTGGCCACAGTGCTAGGACAGGTTCCCTGCAGATCTGGGCTCGTCCTTGCCACTTCAAGTAAAACAGAAAAGAAGGACTCTTCTCCCCCTCCATGGTTTGAGCTCCATGTGAGGTCTGTTTTTCTCATTGGCTCTCCTTGGCCCCATGCTTATGTGAGAACCAGTTATGAGGCCCAGGGTGACGGGACACCCTGACAGGCCTAAGACTGAGTCATATTGACAGTAACACCAGGGAAGCACAGTCGCACCCTGGAGTCTGAAAACCTGCCTTCACATCACTGTATTTAAACTCTGTACCTCTGTTTCCCCACTTCTCAAATGGTAATAGCATCTATCTCGGGGATGTCGAGACGAGCATTGCAGCCAGAGTAAATAGCAATGGCAAACAGAAGGCCCTAAGGGGCTGGGATCAGGGGCTGGAGAGTTGTTGCAGAAGATAGGAAAGGGAGCTGGCCAGAAGCTGGACCAGGCAGGTGTGGGTTGGCGTGTGTGGGGGGACGGAGTGGGGGCAAGTGCCCTGTTTGTTTTCGATACACAGTCCCGCCAGCCATCCACAGAACTCACAGCTGCTGGTCCCCACTGCCTGCATTTGCCCCGTTTTCAGTGCTGACTCTTATGGGCAGGTTCTCTCTCCAGCTCTGTTGCTACTGCTGGTCTGGGAATTACGCTGGTCTTATTCTGGGTGACTTTGCCTGTTACTGCGTTGATCTAATCTGTGTTGATTTCTATCACTGAACACACGGGGAAATCTCATTTCCTCATACATTCAAGTTTTGGGGTGGGCCCTCACTCGTGATCCAACCAGAGTCATCCCCAGCCAATGCTGTATTGGCAGGGCATGAAATCTGAAGCAGGTTCTGTTAATATGGACCAAAGTGATAATTGGTGACTGTATCGTATCGTCATCCAGCTAGCCGTTTAAAGAGGTCCATTAGGTAATTACTGTTTAGGCTTTGACAGCTAGATACAAGTTACTGGATTTTCACAAGAGTGTTTTTGAAGAGTAATTTGTTAAATGGGTAAATGCC
Organism: Cheracebus regulus; assembly: GCA_963574635.1. Classification (NCBI taxonomy): domain Eukaryota; kingdom Metazoa; phylum Chordata; class Mammalia; order Primates; family Pitheciidae; genus Cheracebus; species Cheracebus regulus. The sequence continues at coordinate 28,662 of CAUYQU010101241.1, read as the reverse complement.
CATATAAAAATAATTCCTAACTTACTTCCTTATATTTATGAATAGGTTTGTATGTCGTATTACAGGCACATACATTTACAGTTGGATGTCTCTTTTTAATGTCTGCAGATGCCAAGTAGTAAATAATTCCTTTTATAAATAAAAGAAACCCACTCCAGGTATGAAGTCTATCAGGGAAGGAGCTTGTTTGGGAAACTTACCAGTGCCCTTGAACTGATTTCCATTTGCCTTTGAGTTTATTCTGGAAATTGCAACATTTAGCACTTTGCAGTTTAATTTAAAAGGATTACCTATTTTCTTAAAGGCTTAAGCAAGGAAGCAAGTTGCAGTTATTGATTTTTCTCTGCATGTATTCCGTGAAAGCTCCTTCCCCAGGGAACATACCTCCTGAACTGCATGCTTGCTGGTGACAGCTTGGACCTCTGATACATAACCAAAGACCTTGCCTAATATCCTTGCAACTGCTCCGGGAATTTTTATTAAGTAAAAGCATCATTAGAGTAGACAGGATGATGAAGTTTAATGAGCATCTTTTGTGCATGATATTGTTAGTTTTGCTCTGCCAGAGCCCTGATTTCTCCCCTCCAGTGGGGCAGATCGTGAGTCTAGAATGTATGGCTGTTTTGAAATCTGCGTGATATCTTATAGCCTATTTTTCATATAGCTTGTTAACTGTGTTAAGCCAACTACAGATTCCTTTTGGCTGTTTATATAGATACCATTTGCACATGCATGTTTATACTTTCTTTCTCCACTGTGGTGGGAACAGAAAGCAGGTTATAATGGAGAGGAATGTGACAGACACACGCTGCCATTCGTAAATTGCTCGGAACCATCTCTCGGAGGCTTGATCTCAAAAAAAATAGTTTCCTTTTGAATTAATGAGACTTCTCACAGGAATTAGGGTAACTGTTAATTCTTTTTTCGTTAGGGCTGAGCAATTTATGTGCTCAGGTTCTGTCACCAGCCCCTGATAACTGCCAGATAGGATAAATAAAGCTATTGCACTTGCTTATTAATAATCTCAGCTTCACACTTTGTCCACAGATCTATTTGTAGAAATTTTAAATTTAGCATCCTACCAGACGATTACAGATTAGAAGCAAAATTATTTCTTTCCATTATTTTCAGTGGCCATATCCTGAGATTTTCAAATTGGTTCTTTTCTTGGTCTGTATGAGGACTTTCCATGGAAACACCCAAAACAACAGTAGGGATACATATGACACGAGCAAACGACTTCAGAACAGCATATTGCACCTCTCATATACCTGGCATTCTGAAAGACAATATTTACATAGCACACAATGTGTTTCTAGCAGTGCCTGGAGTATACAGACTACAAAAGAAGTTAAGCCTACACTCCCTGCCCTGCAGAAAATAGTAGACTTCTTAGGAAAACAAAACCAAGATGGGAGATGATGAGATAACTTAGTGCTTTAAGGGTTTGAACTTTGTAGTCATTGCCTGGGCTTAACCGAGCCTTAAGCAGCTAAGCCTCAGTTTCCTCATCTGACCAATAACGATCATAATAGGAGCTTCCTTGTTGGGTTGCTGTGACAGTGAATGATGAATGTGCCTTAGCTGCTTTGGAAATGTGCTATGATCCCTGAACTCTGCTGACGTTTTGAGATAACACGCCAAAGTCAGGAGTTACTTTATGTATCATCAAGGACTTAGTGATGAGATCCCGATACATCCCATAGGGCTTTGTGATGGCAGAATGGAGAAGGGGAGGAGGAAGCTGTGAAAGTCCTCAAGGCCTCAAAATAGGGATGGATGAGATCTCAGTTGCAGAGGGGACCTAAGCAGGCAGTTCTGGCCATAATAACACAGACAAGCAACCGAAACAGGCCAAAAGGAATGCTGGCTGTCAGGAGAGGCTCATCTCAGGCCTTGGATTCATTTAGCCCCTTTTTCATTTTCCAGAATACTTCCGTGAATGCAAAACTGATTACCAGTGCACCGGCCAGATACATAATGGGCAAATACTCCTGTTTTCCAGTTCAGATGGCAGACGTTCTGGAAAGATAGAGGACTCGGAGGCTATTCAGCTAATAGGTGGCAGAACTCACACTCACTCCATCTTTCCTGCACTCTTCCCTGCCTCCCTCAAGCCCAGCCTTACCTTGCACATGCCTATTAGTGCACAGATAGAGGCGACGCTGGGCAAGTCAGGTCCCCCAGGCACATGCGCTGTGGCTGTTCTGTGCCAGGCTAGGTACCAATCCAGGGGCCAGTGGTTGCTGTTTTCCATGCATGTCCCAGGAGAGTTGTTCTGCCATCATCTGTAGGACTCACTGGGAACTGAAGTCACCTGCATCAGGAAGACCAAGAAGAGAACCATTGTAATAACTGAATGGCCATGTGACTTGGCCTGATTAAAGTAGGAGAAAAAAGAAATGGATGATAGAAATAAACGAGGTGCCATAAAACAGCTAATTAATGAGGTGTGGGCCTTTTAAGGAGCTGATGGAAGCTGGGATCTCTTTCTGCTGAAATATACACATACAACTTTAGAGTTTCAGACACTTCTGGGGTCCTAGGCTAAGACCTTCTACTGTAGAGCAAACAAAACTTCTATCAGACCTGACTAATATGGTGACACCCCCCTCCCCCCCCCCCAAAAAAAAAAAACACAGGAGAATGTCAAAATGACTTCAGCATTCTCTCCTGAAGTTCTGGAGATGTGGAGGGACAGACTGGTGGAAGGTGGGGTGAGGGACTCTTCCCTGTCTTTTGGGGTTTGATAGCCAAAGTGTTCCAGTGGGCTGAAGAGGATAGGGACTTGGAGGGAGACTGCTCAGAGACAATCATTAAAGTTATAAAATTAGATGGTCTTTCCAGGGAGGAGAACACCAAGAGATACAAGGACCAAAGAGGTGTCCAGAGAGAAAAGAAGAACCAGGATGACATCCTAGCACCTACCGAGGACATTTTAGGAACACATGCGTCAGGGGGGTCTTCCTTGCTGTTGCAGCAAAGGGATGTGAGACCCTTGGATCTGGCATAAGGCTCAGTAATTTTTCCAAAAATGAAGATGCCCGTATTAAATAAAATCCACACATCAGCCAGGCACAGTGGCTTACGCCTGTGATCCCATCACTTTGGGAGGCTAAGATGAGAGGATTGCTTGAGCCCCAGAGTTTGAAACCAGCCTAGCAATATAGTGAGACTCCATCTCTACAGTAAGATTTTAACATAAGCTGGACATGGTGATACACACCTGTAGTCCCAGCTACTTGCGAGGCTGAGGCGGGAGGATGGCTTGAGCCCGGAGGTCAATGCTGCAGTGAGCTGTGATCATGCCACTCATTCCAGCCTGGGTGACAGAGCAAGACCTGTCTCAAAAAAAAAAAAAAAATCCACAGGTCAATAATAGAAAATCATATATAATACATACTGCTTGATTTTAAAAAGTTGCAAAATTTATTCTGAGAACAGTGGACTGGAACTTTTTTGCTGTGTGATCTCAGCTGTCCATAGGCAGTAGTGGTCAGTTGCATGGAGCTTGAAGCAGTCTGTCTGGAGCCTATTTTAACAGCATGTGGCCAAACTCACCGGCCTGCCGACCCAGGCAGTCTCCAAGAGCATTTCCTAATGATCCTTCTGGAGCTGGGCTTCAGCAGGAGTTCCTGGGGTGGCTGCTCAGAGCAGGGCCCACTCCCACGTAGCCTCTGTGCTTCCCAGTGAGATGGAGAACATAGTGACATCTCCCACCGCTGAGTGCATCACAGGCATCCCATCTTTGAAACCGTCTTTGGCAACAGAAGCATGTTCATCAGGCTCTCAAGAGCAATTGATCCTCTCGTGTCACTTCAGAGTGCTCTTTCTCGTTTTTTCCCCACTTCTTAATTATCTTCCAGTTCTCCTTTCCCAAGCCCAGGGTTCAGGGGAGAGATTTCTAGGACTCCATGACTAAGGGTTTCCACCAGTTCCTGGGCTGAGCATTTTGCCCACCGGCCACTGTAGCCCAGTGGGTGACCTTGGGCCAGACTCCCTTTACACACTCTCCAGCTGGCATAGCCAGGTGGCAGTGCCCACCAATACTGTCCCCAAAAGATCGGCACGAAAGGCACAGTCTGGCAGTGCAGATTCCCGGCTGCATGAGGGCGTGGTAGCAGCCTGCAAGAGGCAAAAGGAGCTGGCCCGGTAGCCTGCATCAGAGGAGCTTCCTGAGAGGTTAGAGGCGGCAGCTGTCATTCTGAAATGCCCACCGTGTGCCCCATGGACCCCAGTGGACAAGAGCATTCCCCTAATTGAATCTTCTCCAAAGCCCTCTATGGGAGCTGAGAATCTTCATCTTCATTTTGCAGATGGAGACACCAGACTATGGCAAGTGAGTGAGGTTCCCAAGGGCACATGTCATTCAGGGCAGAGCATGGTGCAGGAAGCAGAGGTGATTGTCAATTCCAGGGACTATTGGAATTGTCAATTCCAGGAAGCGCCAGTGCCAGGTGCGGTGGGCTCCTGTAGAGCCAGACAGGTGCCGCATGAGCAGGAGCTGCCGTGGCCCTGAGGGCACATGCTGTCTGGGACGGGACAGTGGTGCCAGGGTCTGTGGGATGGCTGGGGTTTCCCAGGTGCAGGAGGTGGAGAAGCTGTGTTCAGCAAGGCCCTGGGGGGAAAAGGGCAAGTCATGAGAGGTCAGGAGGACAGAAATTTTTGTGTGCTTTGTGTGTATGGCACACTTTCTCCTCTTAGGAGCTGCAAAGAATAAGATGTCTTTCAATGCGTGGTATGTCTTTCTTGCTTGGTATGGCACACTGACTGTTCTGTTCTCTGTCATTCCTCAGTCACGGCTATAAATCAATCCAGGTAAAGAAAATGTGGCACATATATACCATGGAATACTATACAGCCATAAAAAAGGATGAATTCACGTCCTTTGCAGGAACATGGAATAAAGCTGGAAACCATCATTCTCAGCAAACTGTTACAAGAACAGAAAACCAAACACCACATGTTCTCACTCATAAGTGGGTGTTGAACAATGAGAACACACAGACATAAGGAAGGGAACATCACACACCAGGCCTGTAGTGGGGTGGGAGGCTAGGGGAGGGATAGCATTAGGAGAAATACCTAATGTAGATGACGGGGTGATGGATGCAGCAAACCACCATAGCTATACATAGTGTATACCTATGTAATAAACCTGCAGGCTGCACATGTACCCCAGAATTTAAAGTAATTTTAAAAAATTAAACCCAGGTACATGCAAAACACAGGCCACCAGGGACAGCTTCAGAAGATGGGGCGATAGGGACCAGCCAGTTCGTCGTAGCAATAAGACAGTTTGCAAACCTGCTTTCACTTCCTCTGGTAGAAACAGCACCCATTTTTCCTCTGGGGCACAGCTTGCCTTTCTGAATCTTGCTTCTTTCATTTTTCCATCTTTTTAGTAAACAGTTACCCCAGAAACTTTCCATTTTTCCTGTTGCAATTAAGCAGAATGGTCACAGACAGGCCACCCTACCAGGCCCAGAGACGTTCACCTACTTCGTTAGTTCTCTATTGATGCCCTAACAGATTATCAAAAACTTAGCAGCTGAACACAAATGCATGTATTACGTGACAGTTCTGAAGGTCAGAAGTCTGAAATCAGTGTTGCGTCCTTCAGGAGATCCTAGGGAAGAATGTGCTTCCTTACCTTTCTGGTTTAGAGACCACCGTATTCCTCTGTTCATAGCTTCTCCTCTATTTTCAGAGGGTGCAGCATAATGTCTTCAGATCTTCACTCTGACCCTCCTGCCTGTTTTGCTTTTTGATTGTTAGAGACAGGGTCTTGCCCTGTTACCAGGCTAGAGGGCAGTGGCGTGGTTATGGCTCACTGCAGCCTCAAACTCCTGGACTCAACTGATCCTCCCAGCACAGCCTCCCAAGTAAGTCGCTGGGAATACAGGTGTGCTCCACCCCACCTGCCTAATTTTTTTTTTTACTTGTTGTAGAAATAGGGTATCCCTATGTTGCCCAGGCTGGTTGCGAACTCCCAGCCTCAGCAGTCCTCCTGCCTTGGCCTCCTGAAGTGCTGGGATTACGGATGTGTACCCCTGCACCTGGCCCCTCCTGCCTCTTGTAAGAACCCTTTTGATGACACTGAGTCCACGAGATCATCTAGGTTCTTAAGTCATGGCTGCAGAGTCCCCTCTGCCATGTAAATTAACAGTCACAGGTTTCAGGCATTGAATGTGGCTATTTCGGCGGCGGGCGGGGAGGGGGGGCATTATTCTGTCCACCACATTTACTTGAGGGCCCGTGGCTCATAACTGGCAGAGCCAGTAATGGAACACCAGACTTTACATCTTGTTGTGACTGCACTGCCACAGCCACGTCCTCGTGAAAATGGCCACTTATGGCCACTTAGTAAAACACTAACTCTCATCTGCCCACACAGCTGGAGGAGTTAAAGGATCGTGCGGCGACAGCGTCATCCAGCCCTGCTGATGACTCACTGAGGAAGTGGGGCGATGCTTTTAGCTCCGCCTAAGTTGCTTTCTTCAAAGAGGATTAAACCCTTTGTTCCAGAGGTGTTTAGGGATTTAGCGTTGATAGAAAATACCATGTTATTTTGCAGGGGAAACAGCCCTAAAGGAGGAAGGTAATCATATAACTATATTGATTTAATCACTCTGGACTGTAACCCCCCCTACCCCGCCCTGTCTGCCCTATTTTTCAACAAGCCTTCCCTGGCTGCTTCCAGTAGGTGTGCCTTGGTGGGGGCTTACCGAACCACCCTGCAGGGAAGACAAACGATATCTCTAGCTTACAGATAAACCGAGGCACCGAGAGGGAGACAAACATTGCTGATGATTTGCCCAGAGTCCACAGCTAATAAACATCAAAAGCAGGATTTGAACAGGAAGTCCAGGGCCACTGGCTCCCACCTGGCCCTTTGTAGTGACTTGCTCCACAGCCCCAGAATGTTCAGACACACACAGTGGGATCTGATTATAAAAAGGCAGAGACTGAAACATTCCACTTCTCTCCAAAAAAGGAGAAGAGCCCTGCGGCTTTTGCAACCCCTTCTGAAATGCTTGCCTGGATTCCCATCCTCGGGGCCCAGGTGAACATCCACCCCTTCTGGGAAACCCCACCCCCACCTCAGCCCTTCCCTCATTCAAGACAGTGACACAAAGCAGCGCCTTGTCAATTTCCCTCAGTTCCTACCGCTCCTCTCCCTCTGCTGACCGCTTACCGTTGCCAAGACCCTTGCTTTGCACTCAGGTATGGCTAGGTTTCCGTGTGCATGAACTGTGGAGTCATCTTTCTGTTGACTTTTAGAATCCTTAAAGTTTGGAGGCTGGGTGTGTGGCTCATGCCTGAAATCCCAGCACTTTGGGAGGCCAAGGTGGGCGGATTACTTGAGGTCAGGAGTTCGAGACCAGCCTGGCCAACATGGCAGAACCCCATCTCTACCAAGAATACAAAAATTAGCCAGGCGTGGTGGTGCATGCTTGTAATTTCAGCTGTTCGGGAGGCAGAGGCTACAGTGAACTGGGCGACACAGTGAGACTCCATCTGAAGAAAAGAAAAAGAATTCTTAACATTGGAAACTGTCTTAATAAGGTGCATGTATATTGTTTTGCTCTGTGCAAAAAACGGGTCAGAAAATAGAGGAAAGCTCTCTGAGGCTGTAAGGAAGCTGTGAGTGTAGCTGAAACTGCTGAGGCCACAGCTGCCTGTGTGAAGGCACAGAACAGAGGCAGACCCTTGCTTCCTGCCAGGTGAGAGGAGCTTGCAGACCTCAGCCCTCCAGGGTGTATTCTCTGCAGTGTTAAGCCCCTGAGCATTGCACCAGTGGCTCTGGGCAAATCAACATCCCAGGACAAGGGCAGACGCTATTAGAGGAGTAAGTATGTTTCGGAGCGTGCAGGATGAAGAACAGAATGGAGGCGTCTACTTTCCTCTATTTGTTGTGTCTGAGAGACATGCTGAGGAGGAGGAACAAAGGTTGGGTCCGCCCGGCTAATGCACGGTGAGCTTTCCGTCCGACGCGGGTGATCCTTAACTTCAAAAACTCCAGATCCCCTTTTGTCATGTTAGGTAACATCCTCCCAAGTGGTCTCTTACCTGGGACCCAGGACCTAGGACCCCCAGGTGCCCATGGCCTCATCTTCAGGGGAACTTGATCCTTTTAAAAGTATAGGTTGAGGGAGCCCCTATAGGTTGAAAAATGCGCTTTTACGGAGATTATCTTGACTTACTTCTCCTGTGGCTTCAGAGAAGACGCGGCCAGGCTGAGCAGAACAGGGCTGCTTCGCCATTACTCCAGCAACAAGGCCTTCAACCTAATTTCTAGAGAAGTGGAAAGCCAATCTGTAGGCGCTCATATTTTCTGTCTAGGACATACAGAACCTTCTTGATGCAAAAGAATGGTCTCCCCTTTTCCTGGAGAGCAGTCCCAGCACCTGGCTGCATGCGCCCGCCCTGGCTCGTGGGTCTGTCTCTTGCCCGCTCTGAACCCTGCATTCTACACTCTGGGGGAGTGACTGTGCATGCAACCTGCTTGTACCGCCGCTAAGACACTGGGAAGGCTAGAGAAGTTAGAACACAGCATGCCCCTCAGAACCAGTGTCCAGCTTTCCTGGGTCACAAAATCAGTTGGGCGGTTCCATGTGCCAGCCCTGCCCCTCTGCCTGTCAGCCACGCTGCAAATGTCATCCAGAATACCACTATTACAGGCCAGGCAGGGTGGCTCATCCCTGTAATCCCAACACTTTGGGAGGCCAAGGCAGGAGGAGTGCTTGGGGCCAAGAGTTTAAGACCAGCCTGGGCAACACAGTGCCATGTCAATGAAAAATATTTCGGCTGGGCATGGTGGCTCACACCTGTAATCCCAGCATTTTAGGAGGCCGAGGCAGGTGGATCACTGGAGGTCCAGAGTTCGAGACCAGCCTGGCCAACATGGCAAACTCCTGTCTCTACTAAAAATATGAAATTAGCTGGGCATGGTGGTGCGCACCTCTGAGCCCAGTCACTCAGGAGGCTGCGGCAGGAGAATCACTTGAACCAGGAAAGGGGACGTTGCACTGAGCCAAAATCACAACACTGTACTCCAGCCTGGGCAACAGAATAACAGAGTGAGGCACTATCTCAGAAAAAAAAAAAAAAAGCCAGATGCCAGTATACTAAACTGCCCAAGATTCCAGCATCCAGAGAATATGTATATTCCTTGCGTGGATGTTGGAGCTGGGGCCACCTGGTCCAGAGACGCCAGGCTCTGTGCCAACCGTCCTTCACTTAGTTCAAGTCAACCACAGGCTGTGGAGCCTGGTAATGTCCTTGCTGTAGAGGACCTGAGACACCCGCCAGGCTCTCTTGGAGACACAGTTATATCCATAAAAGGAGCTAAGGTTGAGCTGTGTTTATTTTAGGGTGGCTTTTAATTTGGTTTAATCAGAATCACTCATAAATTATCGATTAATTACCTTCTGCTGTTCAGTTAAATCCTCTCAGCCATGGAGCCAGCTTCGCTGCACAGTGAATGCCATCCACCGTAATTACAGGGCACTTTGTCAGCATTTCATCAGCGGTACTTATTAACGTGGGATTGATGTGTGGTATCCAGTCCCACGACATCCATCATGCGTGAGCAGCCACTGCAGATCTGGACATCATTGCTCTCTGTCACATCACCCAGCCCCTGGGCTTTTGGGCCAAGCCTGATGCTCACTTTTCACTAAATGGACACTCTGTCTCTCCCATTCAACAATTTTTACCACTGTCGACTTAAACACTCACAAGCTTTTTAACTTCGGAACAGCTGAGCTGGGCATGACCGGTTCTCCCAGTGAGTGTGAAATCCCAAGAGACTGATCTGTGGTTGGACAGCATGGCGTACGTGTGTAAGAGAATGTTATACACAGCGTATGACCCAGAGAACACACGAGTGATCTTTTGGTTTTCTTTGGCTTACTGAGTATTTCTGGAGATTCTTCTATTCCTGAAAGCTCTTCCAATGAAAGCGTATCTTGTGTTGGCAAAATAGATCTGATGGTTTCCTTTCTCTGTCTTTGCAGCCTCTATGGCAGACACATGCAGGCCAACCCAGAGCCACCAAAGAAGAATAATGACAAATCGAAAAAGATCAGCCGGAAACCCCTGGCGGCCAAGAACAGATAAGAAAGGGGGTGGCATCAGCTGGCCTTCCAGCACCTTCTCTCTCCAACACTTCATTCTCTCTTGCTCTGTCTCTCAAATAAACACAATGCGTGTGTGGCCTTTTTTATTTTTCTTTTCACTCTGTCTTTATAATGCTTCCCACCTTACCTTTTAGATTCTTCAGGTAGGTGGGAGATTGTTATAAGGTCTTTAAACCGTTTCCATTTGTTTCTTTTAAATTACCAGAAGCAGCGAACAAAGCTCTTATTCAACTGCAAATTCCACAGTAGTCACAGGCTTTTCTTGAATAGACATCACAAGGTTGCTTATTATCCAAAGAATAATTAAAGTCATGTAACCATTTAAATGTCACTGTTAACACTTTTCACTCTTTCTGTTGATTCACATAACTCATTATTTTGCTTTATTAAAAGTCTTCCTTCACCACCAAGATATGTTAATTTCACTTACAAATGATATTTTAATAAAATCTTGAGTTTGTATCACGTTACTTATTGACCCAGAATAAAGAACAGTCCGATCATGGGGTACAACATGTTTTCATTTACTTTTCTCCCTCAGATTATTTTGTCCAATTTTATTGGTTATAGATGATAAACTCAAACTTTTCATGAAAGAAATACAAAATTATATCACAGTTCGTTTCTTCTCACATTAATTTGTCAAGTTTTTATTTTTTTCTTTGAAGACTTTCTAAATTAGGAAGCAGAAAAACAAATCTCTAGGAGATTCTGCCAAAGGATTTTGGAAAGTAACATTCCTTCGCCGAAGAAATGGTGATTTCTGCCAGGGGCCGGTAGACGAGAACTGTGAAAGGGAGAGAGGAAAAAACCCTCAACTATGTTTTTTTGTCTCAGCAGAAAATCTGCTCACATCAAAGCATCCTTCTAAGTGACTTTGATGCCAAAGAAGTTGTGTAAATGTGCACATGCCACACCACACCCAGGGTGGAAACCGCAGTTGCAGAGTCATTAAACCACCAATTGTTTAACATCTGTGATAGCTTTCCTTCATCTCAACAGTGGTATGTCTGAAAATAAAAATAAATGCAAGCTGAGGTTTGGCTCACTGAAAGGGTTGCCCACCCCAGAAGACCTGCACAAAAGAAAGGTGTGTGAAGATGCACCGTCTTTTCAAAGGGACTGGGAGAAGGGGCCCACCATTCTCTGCTCTGTCCTTCCAGCTTCTCACTTGTGCTCCACTGGGGTGTTTAAAAAGCCAAAATCAAAATCAAAAAGTTCTGAGTTAATTAGGAAACAGACTTTGCATTTCAATCAGAGGCCGCAGAGCAAGGTTTGAACTTGTGGCTCTGGACAACTTCCTGATAGAACTTTTAACTGGGAAGAGGCTTCCCCGGGTGCCATCACCTGTTTTGGGATAGAGAGTTGATAGTGTTTTTCTAGATGCCATGTTTGCCTCTCCTTCCATTTTTTTTTGAGACAGAGTCTAGCTCTGTCGCCTAGGTTGGAGCGCAGTGGTACAATCTTGGCCCAGTGCAAACTCCACTTCCCGGGTTCAAGTGATTCTCCTGCCTCAGTCTCCCGAGTAGCTGGAATTACAGGTGCCCGCCACCACACCCAGCTAATTTTGGTATTTTCAGTCGAGCTGTGGCTTCACTGTGTTTGCCAGGCTGGTCTTGAACTCCTGACCTTGTGATCCACCTGCCTTGGCCTCCCATAGTGCTAGGGTTACAAGCGTGAATCACGGTGCCAGGCCTGCCTGAATTTTTTTTAGTTGATTTTTTAACTTGTGACATTGCAGGAGGGACAACCCTGTCTCTGCTGTTGTGGATCGGAAAAACAACCTAAAATTAAACCAGGAAGAAAGCATTAGTAAAAATATAACAATATGCAGGACTCTTAGGAGTCATTTTTTTCAAAAGATGAGAACTCCAGATACGCACAGGAATGAAATACCTCCAAGAAACATGAGGCAGTCATCAAAGACTCACTGGTAATATCTTTAAAAAGTACACAAATCAGAGCAAAAATAAGCCATGTGTAACAATGAGAAATGTGCAAATATTACGGCAGTATGCAGCGCAAGAGGAGTAACATGAAATAAACATTCTCACACACTGCTATCGGGAATATACATTTCTCTCCAGAAAGGTCGTAGCAGTTTGACAATAGGTAGCAAAACCTTAAAACTGTACTTAGGCCTAGAATTTTAATTTCTAGAAATGTATCCTAAGGAAATTATCAGACACACAAACTGCAACGTTTAGGAATTGCCATTATACTGTTGTATATGCAGAAAAACAAAGAAAAGCCTGATGCCTGTTCGTGGAAGAAGGGTTCAGTGAATTATGGTGTATCTGCGTGAAGCTTTTACGATGACATTAAAAACTGTTGAGCAACAGCCGGGTGCAATGGCTCACACCTGTTATGCTAGCACTTTGGGAGGCCAAGGTGGGTGGATTGCCTGAGCTCAAGAGTTCGAGACTGGCTTGGGCAACATGGTGAAACCCTGTCTCTACTAAAATACAACAAATTAGCTGGGCTTAGCAGCGTGCCCCAGTAATCCCAGCTACTTGGGAGACTGAGGCAGAATTGCTTGAACCCAGGAGACGGAGGTTGCAGTGAGCTGAGATCACACCACTGCACTCCAGCCTGGGCGATAGAGCAAGACTGTTTCCAAGAAAAAAAAATTGTTGAACAATAAGGGCGAAGAGAGAATCATAACGTGATTAAGTAGAAAAAGCAAGATTTTAAAAAATTAACTATATAAGGATGGTCCCAGATGTGTCGAAAGGAAGCTGTGTTTTTAATATGTATGCATAAAAAATTAAATAGAGATGGAACACAATTTTAAGGCAGATAAATTATCTCGGTATGGTGAACTGAGACTTTTTAGAATTTTATACTTATTCATTCTGTACTTAAATTTTTTATAACATACTTTTGTAATCAGAAAATATTAAATACATGTATTTTTCAAAATGAAATTGGTATATCATAATATGTTATGTAATCCAGGAAATATATGTTTAAGCTCAGGGCATAATGTAAAATGTTGGGGGGGGCGGTGCTTTTCACTTTTTGTTACCAAAACAGGTTTCACATCTCTTCCTACAGTTTTTAGTTACTCGATATCTGGATCAACAAAATACCCAAAGTTTAAAAGGTGCCCCCCAATCCCCCGCCCTTTTTTTTGAGACAGTGTCTCACTCTGTCACCCAGGCTAGAGTGCAATAGCATGATCTCTGCCCACCTCAACCTCCGCCTCCAGGGTTCAAGCTGTTCTCCTATCTCAGCCTCCTGAGTAGCTGGAATTACAGGCGCCTGACCACACCTGGTTAAGTTTTGTAATTTTAGTAGAGATGGGGTTTCACCATGTTGGCCAGGCTGGTCTCGAACTCCTGATGTCAGGTGATCCATTCCGCCCACCTCGGCATCCCCAAGTGCTGGGATTACAGGCATGAGCTACCGTGCCCTGCTAGTCTATGGCTGCTTTTATGTGACCACAGCAGAGCTGACTGGCTGACACAGAGACCCTATGGCTCACAAAGCAAAAACTTTTTACTACCTGGTCCTTTCCAGAGAAACTTCTGCTGAGGATTCTATCAGCTGTTATATCTCCAGCACCCAGAATGGTGCCTTGTATACAATAGGGGCTCAATAATTATTTAATTGAATAGACTACATACTGGATACTTGTTATTTGGATGATATAAAGCTAATATTAAGGAAGAGGGAAGTGAAAAATTCCTAGACCTTCCTTTAGTGTTTTCTACTTCGTCATTCAGGGCTACTTTATCAAAGCCAAATTCCCCTACAGGAAAAAATATATATAAATATTATTATAGGTGAGAGTTTATACAACCCTGTAAAATTTCAAACCTTTACCTGATTTTTTGGTGGTTCTTATAATTACCCAATTGTTAGACAGACTTGACCATTTAGCCTTCCTCAAACAACCATCAATTTCTTCAGTTACAGAACCAGAAAGGGCTGGCACCCCAATTTACCTGTATAAACCCAGAGGAAGGGGTTCATGTCAAAGGCAAAATCCAAACTGCCCCTGTCAGTGTGAGTCAATTTCAAATGTTTAGAGGCAGCAGACTGACAAGTAAAGTGAAGTCTCTGTTCTGCAGTGGACATTTTGTGACCTAGAATTACTCATTAATTATTCCTGTGCATATCTCTCCATTTATAGTATCATGTGATCCTACCATATATGGTGTGTGCCTGTTTTCATAATTGATCTCATCAGTAACAGCTTTAGGAGGCTCCTGGGTTCTAATGTCATGTTTCTGTTAAGACTGCATAAACATTTTGTGTATTACCTCTTACCACATGCTTCTTATAGCATTTGGTGATTTGCCGTTGTTAAATTTCCCCTTCATCTATTTTATCAATAATAGAACTCATTGACTGAAGCCTGTTCGTATATCAGGCACTTACATTTCCTTTCATTCTCACTCAATGGACTATCCTCTTTTGTGGGAAATTTGACCTCAGAGAAATTAAGGAACTTCCCTCCAGCGCCCACAGCTGGCAAGTAGCAGAGAAAAGATGGAGTGAACATGCATTTGACTCCAGAGCGAATGTCCTTTCCACAATCCCATGTCACATTGTGCTGTCAATCAGTACTCCCTTGGCCTATCCAAAAGGCATCAATTTTCCTTCCCATTACCTTAAACTGGAGTTTCTGCTTTTGAGTTCCTGAAGTGTTCATTTTATTAACACGTTTAAGTCAGTGCATGGTGACAGCCAGGTTAGGGAGACTTTACCCCATTTCTATAAGTGACGGACCTTTGGTTTCTGCTGTCTGTTCCCATGTTTGGACAGACAACAGCATCTCCCTGATGCTTCACTGATAGACTGACCAAAGCGGATGAAGCCTCACTTCTGAGAATAACTTTGCCCTTTCTCCATCTCTTCTACAAATTCACTTCCAAACACTGTCCCATCAGTGAAATTTTTGTACTCCAAAGGAGATTCCCTCATATGACCCACTCCAAGAGGAGTGCTTCCTGAAAGAAGCACAAAGTGGCTTTCGGTTTCATTTTGAAGCAGATGTGGCCTGGCATGATCAGACCCCCCTGGAGACTTTGTTCTTAGTCATCCAGAGACTGAGGGCTGGGTGAGGTGGCTCACATCTGTAATCCTAGCACTTTGGGAGCAATGGTGGGAGGATCACTTGAGTTCAGGAGTTTGAGGCCAGCCTGGGCAACATAGACCCTGTCTTTACAATTTTTTTTTTTAGTTTTTTAAATTAGCCAGATGTGGTGGTGCCTGCCTATGGTCCCAGCTACTTGGGAATCTGACGTGGGACAATCACTTGACCCTGGAGATCAAAACTGTAGTGAGCCATGATCTTGTCACTGCACTCCAGCCTAGGTGACACAGTGAGATCCTATCTCAACAAAAAGGAAAAACAAAAATCAGACTGAGACTCCATCTCATCCAACCTGGTCTCAGCTAGTGTAGTACCTGAAACATTGGACATTCCAATATTGTTGCATGCACATTCTGTTTCCATTAGATATTTCTAATGCCCTATTGACGTTTTTCCCTAAGCATTTATACTCCCTCTGTAAGTGGGGAGAGCATGTCTTATAATGAGATATGAGAGTCAGGCAATACCTCTATTAAGTTTTCAGAACCAGGAATTGGGAGTGAATTAAGCGATCAGGGTCAGATAAGAATAAAGCATTATCAGAAAAGACCTGTAATTAGAATTGCTCATCTCCACTTATTTAGGGGATATGTCAGACCCTCCTTAGAATCGGCTTGTCGATTCTAAGTGGACATACACATAGCTCCTTAGGGTCAAAAATTGTGCTGTCCCCAACATCTACCCTAGGAAGCCCCCCAGTGTCCACATTCAAAGGGCCAACTTTATCTGTCTCTGGAGACAGTCTTCTGGATACATCTGCTGCCCAGCACACTCGGAAACTGGCAAAACTGACTCCTTACTGCCCTAGGTAAAAAAACAAAAGCGCTTCCACTGACAGATAGCTGAAAGCAGAGAAAGAAGCACAATCCATTCATAACTCCCCCAGAGCACCACCCAAAATAGCCCTCCACACCAGGTGGACAATCTCGCTGTTTGTGTGGGCTGCTGTATTTGTCATTGCGCAATGAGGATTTTAACAAAGAGCCACTTTTTAACTGCACAATGCAGCTGCAAAGCCAGTGTGTTCATTAAGGAGGGCCGGGTCTGAGATCCAGATCATCTAACCATTCAGCGGCTCCAGTGTGGGCTGGAGCTTTGCTGTTGTCGGTTAGGATCAGTAACGAAGGAAGTGAATGAAAGGCCATAAAGATGACAGGCGGCCAGGCACACTGCTTCCTCCCTGCAATCCCAGCACTTTGGGAGGCCCAGGTGGGAGACTCTCGAGACCAGGAGTTTTGAGACCAGCCTGGGCAACATAGGGAGACCTTGTCTCTACAAAAAAATTGTTTTTTTTTTTTTTTTGGTTTGTTTTTGAGACACAATCTTGCTGTCTCGGCTCGCTGCAACCTCTGCCTCCCAGGTTCAAGTGATTCTCCTGCTTCAGCCTCCCAAGTAGCTGAGATTACAGGCATGCAGCACCACACCCAGCTATTTTTTTTGTATTTTAGTAAGGACGGGGTTTCGCCATGTTGGCCAGGCTGGTCTCGAACTCTTGACCTCAGGTGATCCACACGCCTCGGCCTTCTAAGGTGCTGGGATTACAGGCATAAGCCACCATGCCCAGCTTACAAAAAAATATCCTAAAAATTAGCCGGGCATGATGGCATGCACCTGTAGTCTTAGCTGCTTGTTTCCTAGGTGCTGTATATTCAAGTCCCACTAATGTGGTAGGTTGGATTCTCTTACATTGCTCTTCACCATGAGGAGCAATTAGCACAAGGTGAGTTCACCATTGCACCAGTGTTTAACAAATTCAAAAGCAGAGCTCTACAGTGACACTAACACAAAATATTTAGAAACAGTCTTTGCAGATGTCATTAGCGGTATTAATTACATCACTAACTGGATAGGCTGGGGCTGGAGGATTTCTTGACCCCAGGATTCCAAGCTGCAGTGAGCTATGATTATGCCACTGCCCTCCAGCCTGGGTAACAGAGCAAGACCCTATCTCAAAAAAACAACACCAACAACAACAAATGATATGAGAAAGTAGTTGTTTAAACCTCAGGTGTGTAAAAGATACTGGTGTCCCTGCTGGCTGAGACCCTGCTTGCCAGCCTTGGCCACTACTCTGGCTTGAAGAGTGTCCCCCAAAGACTCAGATCCCCCAGAACTATCAGAATTGGGACCTTATTTAGAAATAGTCTTTGCAGATAAAATTAGCAATGTTCAGATAAGGTAATCGTGGATTAGAGTGAGCTCTAAATCCAATGGCAGGGTCCTTATGAGAAGCCTGTGTGCCAACACAGGGACTCACAGGCAAGAGGCCACGTGATGCAAGAGGCAGAAACGAGGGAGACAGTTCTAAGCCAAGAGAGCCTGGGGCTGCCAGAAAAAGGGGAAGCTGGAAGAGGCACGGAAGGGTCCTTCCCTCAAGCCTTCAGAGGCATCGTGGTCTTACTGACACCTTGATTTTGGACTTGTAAGTAAACACATTTCTGCTAGTTAAGCCACCACGACATGGATGGTACTTGGATAAAGCGCACCTAGGAAACAAGCACAGGCACCCAGAAGGAGCTCGGATCAGACGCTGACATGAATCGTTGCCTGCAGTGTTTGCCGCTGTACTCAGAACACAGAAGCCAGAGCCAATGGGCGTTGTCTGGCTCTGCATTCCATTGTTGGCAGGCACAGAACTGTGTGTGACCAACCGCCTGGGATGCGGCAAATCAGCCCGGGCAGCGAATCTCCCGAGTGCCTCAGAGACCTGCCTTTCCCCTTATGGCCTTGTGTATCTGGCTCCCAGCTAAGAATGCGAATGGGCTGGGGCGCAGTGTCTCAAGCCTGTAATCCCAGGCTAAGGCGGGCAGATCACCCGAGGTCAGGAGTTGGTGACTGGCCTGGCCACCATGGCAAAAACCCATCTCTACTCAAAATGCAAATATTAGCCAGGCATGGTGGTGGGCACTTGTAATCTCAAATACTTTGGCGGCTGAGACAGAAGAATCACTTGAGCCCCAGAGGTGACGGTTGCAGTGAGCCGAGATTGTGCCACTGCATTCCAGCCTGGTGACAGAGGGAGACTCTGTCTCCGCGAAAAACAAACAAAACCAAAAGATTCCTACGTCATCAGGTAGCTTCTGTTGCTAAAATAGAGTCTAAGAACAAATTATCTCTTCTGATGAAAGAAAAACTTTTGGGTTACCTCATTAAAGAACTCTCCTTTCTTTGTGGGCATTGGGTGACATTCTGTATTCATGATTTTCTGATCCAGAGCAATAAACAAAGACAAAAAGAATCAATTTGAAAAGGTTTTTTTTTTTTTTCTGTGCTGGCTAAATCATGTCTTTTTGTTGTTGTTGCCTAGGTAAGGCTTACTTAACACAGTTTTACAACACAATGGGAAGCTCTCATCTAATTGCCCCCGTGAAAAACTTTCACAATGGGTTTGCAATAATCAGAGTGATTCATGAATTCATTCATCAAAAGACTATTTGTTGAACATATGTGAAATATATGCTTATATATTCACAGATTATCCCAAGAATGAGATCTAAGCAATGTAACAGAGGTTGCATCTGGGGGTAGAAAATCAAGACTTATTTTTACTGTATACCCTTTAAAAAAATCAGTGTGGCAATCATCACCGGGATGTGCATTATACGTGTACGCATATAAAGTATTTAGAGTATTTAAAATAAAATGTAAGTCTTTAATATGGCAACGGTTTTTCTAAAATATATATATGTATTTTTTTTTTTGAGAGAGTCTCTCTCTGTCACCCCGGCTGGAGTGCAATGGCGTGATCTCAGCTCACTGCAACCTCCACCTCCCGGGTTCAAGCGATTCTCCTGCCTCAGCCTCCCCAGTAGCTGGGACTACATGGGCGTGCCACCATGCCCAGCTAATTTTTTGTATTTTTAGGAGAGATGGGGTTTCACCTTGTTGGCCAGGCTGGTCTTGAACTCCTGACCTTGTGATCCATCCACCCACCTTGGCCTCCCAAAGTGCTGGGATTACAGGCATGAGCCACCACGCCCAGCCGTCTAAAATATTTTTAAGATAAATATGTATTGGGTGCTTATTACACACCTATACTGTACTAATTATGAAATATACATATAAGGTTTAACTTTTAGGTTCAGGGGTACATGTGCAGGTTTGTTACATAGATGTACTCATGTCACAGGGGGTTGCCGAACAGATTATTTCATCACCCAGGTACTAAGCCTAGTACCCATTAGTTATTGTTTCTGATCCTCTCCCTCCTCCCGCCCTCCACCATCAAGTAGGCCCCAGTGTCCGTGGTTCCCTTCAATATGTCCATGTGTTCTTATCATTTAGCTCCCACTTATAAGTGAGAACATGCTATATTGGGTTTTCTCTTCCTGCGTTAGTTTGCTAAGGGTAGTGGCCTCCAGCTCCATCCATGTTTTTGCAAAGGACATGATCTCATTCTTTTTCATGGCTGCATAGTATTCCATGGTATATATGTACCATGTTTTCTTTATCCAGTCTTCCATTGATGAGCATTTAGGTTGATTCCATGCCTTGAGCATAGAGTTTTAAATGAAGCAGACACAATCTCTGCCCTTGTAGAACTTATACAAGGAGTTTATAGTCTAATGGAAGAAACTATAAACTAATATTGACAGAATAATTGTGAAATTCAAATTGGATAATTATCTGAAAGAAAGGAATTTGGTACTGTTAAAAAAGACTAATGAAAGGGACCGAATGAGATCAGAGCATCATGGAAAATTGCTGAGGGAATTCTGAATAATCTGAAAGAAAGGAGAAGTAAACTAGACAACAAGGAGGAAGTGAGGGGCATGATCGAGCCCTCGAGCAGACAGGAGTGTGGTCCGTTTCTCTAAATGGAAGAAGGTCAGTGGGGCTGGAGCACAGGGAAGAGATAGGAAAGAGAACAGGGACAAGATCTTGCAGGATTTCCATTCATTCAACAAGGAAATGCACGTACTCCACTGACTGGGTGCCTGCTCCATGCCTCATGCTATTTCCAGCACCAGCGACAAGAGCAGTGAACAGACACAGGGCTATTCCAGCCATCTCACGGAGGATGGATGTGCTTGCAAACCCAAAGGGAACCCACTGAAGGATTTGAAGAAGAGAATTCATATGATCCCCTGTAGTTACTTAAAAGACCACTTGGAAGAGGTTGAAGAACAGATGTTTCAGACTGTCTTGCACAGTAGCCCCTGGGTGATGAGCTTTGTCAGGCCGTTTTACTGCACAGAGACCAATGTGAACAAGACCAGCATTTATTTTACCAGCCTTAAATAGCAAAATGGCAGCCATTCTATTCCACAACAATGGTATATCCATACCCATTTCCATTCTTGTAGGAAACCAGTAGCTGGGAAGATGGCATTTATTCTGGTTATCTGTTTTGACTGCTAACTTTTGTAAGAGGTAATAAACTTCATTTCACCATGAAGAGCAATCAGCACAAATTGAGTTCACCATTGCACCAATGTTTAACAAACTGTCATAAAATCAGAGCCCTACAATGACACTAATATGAGACCAGACACCAGATCGTGACACTGAATCAGATAATGACATTCCTGTTATAAGACAACTTTTCTTTTGCCATGTCACTCTTCAAGGGTGCTAATATAGCCCTCCTCCCACTCATTGATTTTTCTTATGATTTCTGACTGTAAGAGAACAGAGATCACCAACTTTATACAGATCATATGTACACATTATAAAAGAGTTCTTACCACATTTACATTTTTCACATTTTCCCAAGAAATGCTTCCTTGCATATAGTTAGCAAGTTATGCCATTATATATGGAGACAAGAGTAGATAGATACAAGTTCCCTACTCAGCCAATTTCGTTTAATCAAAGTTTCGGGGAGAAAAAAAAAACACTGTCATCATCTTATCTACATCCCCCTCCCCCTCTTATACAAAGATCATAGCCTGAAAACTGGATGTCAGGCAACCTTGAAGGATGTGCTCAGGCAAGAAGACTTCCAGAGAACATCTTGTTCCGTCCCTTTATTTGGCTGATAAGAAAATAGAAGCACAGAGACAAGTTGAGTGATCCCAGAAATTCAAGAGTCTCACAGCAGATTAGCGACAAAATCAGGACGAGAATCTGGACATCCAGACATCATTAAAGCATCATCTTTCGGCGTGGCACAGTAGCTCACGCCTGTAATCCCAGCACTTTGGGAGGCGGAGGTGGACGGATCACGAGGTCAGGAGATCGAGACCAGCCTGATCCACATGGTGAAACCTTGTCTCTACTAAAAATACAAAAATTAGCTGGGCGTTATGGTGGGCGCCTGTATTCCCAGCTACTCAGGAGGCTGAGGCAGGACAATCGCTTGAAGCCAGGAGGTGGAGGTTGCAGTGAGCCAAGATTGTACCACCACACTCCAGCCTGGGTGACAGCATGAGATTCCATCTCAAAAAAAAATAAAATAAGGAGTCATCTCAATAAAATGCTAAAGAATAGAAACAAACCAACAAAATGTATGCTAATGTGGTCTATCCTCAGAATTGCATAAATCTTTTTTTTTCTTTTTGGGATAGGGTCTCTATCACCCAGCCTGGAGTGCAGCAGCGTGATCGTGGCTCCCAGCAGCCTTGACCTTCCAGGTTCAAGTGATTCTACCACTCAGCCTCCCAAGTAGTTGGGACCATAGGCACGCATGAACACGTGTGTCTGTGTGTGTGTAATCTATATATATGCATATGCACCTCACACTCATCATCTGAAAAGCGGGAAGGACAGTATCTGCAGCTTTTGTCTCTTTTATGAGGAGTTGCGTGATTTAGGAGATTTGCTATTTGGGGACTGCATGGAGTCCCCAACAGAAAAGTGTCAGAAGCCTAAGAATGTGGCATAACGGTTATTTCGCCACAGTCAAGAACATTCAGCCCACAATTGGATTTGAAGGGAAACAAACCTCCAGGGTCAAGTCAAGCTGACTCAAAGCCTACCTGGCAACAGCCCCATTATCTGGAACATGATGTAACGATATGTTTATTTGGATGTCAGAGACTGATTGAGGTTGGAGTGAAAATACAACCCAAAAGACTAGAAACAACCCCCTTTGATAAATTATCTCAGAAAGGTACAGTAAGAGCTCATGAGAAGATAAACATTTTGTTCAAAACCATTGAGAAAGATCAAATAAACTGAAGGGCTAGTCAGAGCTGGTGGTTTCCTACACCTTTTGAAGATGCAGAGAACTACATTTGAGTTAAAAATCCATCTCAGCCAGTCACATTGGCTCTTGCCTGTAATCCCAGCACTTTGGGAGGCCGAGGTGGGCAGATCACGAGGTCAGGAGTTCAAACCCAGCCTGGACAACATGGTGAAACCCCATCTCTACTAAAAAATACAGAAAAAAAAAGTAGCTGGGTATGGTGGTGCTTGCCTGTAATCTCAGCTATTCGGGAAGCTGAGCCTGGAGAGAATCACTGGAACTTAGGAGGCAGAGTTTGCAGTGAGCCAAGATCGCACCACTGTACTCCAGCCTGGGCAACAGAGCAAGACTCTGTCTTACAAAAATAAATCTACCTCAATCTCCCCAGCAGAAATATGTATTTCCAGCAGATCTCTTGTGGACCAGTCTGTTCATTTGGAACTAGATTTCTCTCCAAAGCTAACGAAGAGCCAGAAGATAAAGGAAGAGAACTTCCTATGGTTTCACCTGGTCTCTGATACATTACTGATGCTTTCAGCATTGTTTCAGCTCAATTTAAATAACCCCAGCATAATATGGCAGTGCTAAGTGGTATGACGACGTATCTCCACCTATTGATCTTTTTCATTTCCCTGGGATGGGACAAATATTAAACCTGGTTGAAATGCACAGTGGCATCCTGTTACACCTTCTCCTCCCCTGGTTTCTCTCTCTCCCAGCCCTATAAACCCTCAGTCTCCTCCAAAACAATGATACGAGCCACAAGCAGCTTTCCCTGAGTAAGAGTGAGCTTGAATCCATAAAAAATTTTTAAAAATCCCCAGATTAAGTAATTGCCCAGAAAGATGTTCAAGGGAT
This sequence comes from Cheracebus regulus, assembly GCA_963574635.1. Lineage (NCBI taxonomy): Eukaryota > Metazoa > Chordata > Mammalia > Primates > Pitheciidae > Cheracebus > Cheracebus regulus. The sequence goes on along the minus strand of CAUYQU010101241.1, from coordinate 5,426 downwards.
AGCCCTTAAGTAGCCTTGTTCATGGGCATGAAAAGCCTAGAACTTCCAAAAGAACATGGAGGAGGAAGGCAAAGTCATTAACAACCAGAATGATGGGAGTCACATTTTCACTCAGTATTGTTTGAAGTAAAGGCAAATAATCTTAGGTTGCCTTCACCACAGCCTCTATTTTGGACATGTAAATTTGGCTAAAGTTTTGTTTGTTTGTTTTCCAGCCAGCTCAGCTGAAACCCTCCTCTTAAGGGTGTTCATTCTCCTCCCTCTGGATATACACAGCCAAGCAGTGGACTTCCGCCTTCTTTTCAACAGAGAAGTTTAACATGGCAGAAGTTTTGAGAATAATGTTGTCTACCATAATTTTATGCTGAGATCTGTGTGTCGTGCAAGAGTTGTTAAGCTTCAGTACAGGCTCTAGCTAAATTCTGCTGCTTCAAAGGTGCCCAGGGAGTGAGCTCTGAAGCTTGCAGAGTCACAAAAGGGTTCTGCATTGGGTGGAGGGGGCTGATATTACGGAAGAGTCTGTTATAGATGTGAACCTCTTGCTGTATTTCAAAGGCTGTGTTTCTTGAAACATTTTAATGTCCTCCCTCAGTTGGAATCATCTGTGTCCAAAATAACAAATGGTCCCCCTATTTCTCCCCACCCTTCCCGTTCTGTATCTCAGGAGGCTTGCTTTTTTGAAGTAGATGGAAATTGGTGTGGAAATCATGAGGTTCAGAGAAGAATCAAATCAGCCATTCAAAGCTGCCATCAACCCCTGGGCCCCCTCTAAATTGCTATTTCCATGTCACAGAATTTTTTTCATTTTAAAACATTCTGAGATATTTTCATGGTGTTGTGGCTAACCATTTTTAGTCGGTTAAAAAAATGCCTTTATCACCTCCCACCAGGAAACTCATGGAACACACTGTTGGAGATGTTAAAACTTTTTTTTTTTCATTTTCTCCTTAAAAAATATTAATGGTAAGCATTAAAAAAGAAACAAAAAGTCTTTAATTTGGTTTTCACACAGCTCAGTTTGAAATTAAAAATTGTTCATGTCACTGTGAATCAAGCATCTGTGAGTAATCACCGTGAACCAACCTGATCATTTTTATCAAACAGCAGGGTAGATGCCAAGTTCTCCATCCCACCAAGTGGGTGTAAAGTGCCAGTGTGCACTGGTGGAAATGGCTCTGGGTTGGAGGGCTCTAATTTACAAAATTAAAAAGCTTCAGTTCACAAACAATAAGATGTCTGGTGGATGAGAAAGACAAAGGAAGAAAGAGGTAGTCAGGAGCTGGGGTAAAGGAAGAAGGTGAGGCCAGGCAGCTTGTCAGCTTGGCCTAATGAAGAAGGCTGCAATCTACCTGATGAGCAGGAGGGAGTCTTTGTTAGGTCTCCTCGCAGTTTCCATCTCTTTTGAGAAATAAAACCCAGGGCTCTCTCCCATCCAGTTTCCCTCCTGGCCAAGGGCAGAATGACTGAGGTCCTAAATGACCATCCAGATGTCTTTGCGTTTCTCCCAAGCAGCTGAGGGCACTCACTCACTTTTTGTAGCTTACTGCACCCTTCCTGCACCCAGGAGAGCTTGTAAGTTGGTAAAAGGTGTTATGCTTTGTTTTGCTTGGTGGACAACATAAACCATGGCAACGTCCAGCCACAGTCTCATAGAAGAAAAGGATGGCAACAAGACAAAAATGCACTCACAAGCTCCTGGCCAGTGGTACTGTCCCCCATGGTGAGAGGAAATGCAAATGAACACAATAGGATTTTCCCCCTTTTTCTTAAAAAGAGCAAGGAAATAAATGAAGTTGGAAGGGAAAAGAGTGACAGAAACAAAACCAAGGAAGATAACATAATTATTTATAGAAAGAGCTCAGTATATGCAAAATTTCCAAAACAGCTTTCACCTCCAAGTAGATCAGAAATCCACCCATAGTCAGAAAAAGGCAATGTGCTACATAGAAGGGAGACCCAGTACACCAAACACTTGGCCAATTTATTTCCTTTTTTTTTTTTTTTTTGAGACAGTCTCACTCTGTCACCAGGCGCCAGTCTGGAGTGCAGTGGCGTAATCTCGGCTGACTGCAACCCCCTCCTCCCGGGTTCAAGCAATTCTCCTGCCTCAGCCTCCTGAGTAGCTGGGACTACCACACCCAGCTAATTTTTGTATTTTTTAGTAGAGACGGGGTTTCACCACGTTGGCCAGGATGCTTTCGATCTCTTGACCTCGTGATCCACCTGCCTTGGCCTCCCAAAGTTCGGGGATGACAGGTGTGAGCCACCACACCCGGCCCACTTGGCCAATTTCTTATTTTCCCACTTATTTTCTCTCTCTGGAAGGATTCTTTTAAAATCATTAGTAAACAGACACGTGAACTAAAGCACATAATGAGTAATGCTCTCGAATGATTGTACACCCCCAAAAATTCATATACTGAAACCCTCAGCACTAGAACTTCATAATGTGACCTTATTTGGAAATAGAGTCATGGCATATCTATTTAGTTAAAATAACCTCATACTGGAATAGGGTGAGCAACGGATACAATATGACTGATGTTCCTTTTTTAATGTTATTAAAGAGACACACAAAGAGAGAAGATAATGGGAAGAGACATGTGGACAAGATGTATCTATAAGCCAAAGGAGAGGTTAAGATGACAGATTCTTCCTTTTTAGCCCTCCAAAGGAACCAACCCTGCCATCACTTTCATCTCAGACTTGTAGCCTCCAGAACTAGGAGTCAATACATTTATGTTGCTTAAGCAACTCAGTCTTTGAGACTTTTGTATTAGTCTATTCTCACTCTGCTAATAATGACACACCTGAGACTGAGTAATTTACAAAGTTTAATTGACTCATACTTCTGCAGGGCTGTGAAGGCCTCAGGAAACTTAGAATCATGGCAAAAAGGGAAGCAAACACATCCTTTTTCACATGGTGGCAGCAAGGAGAAATACTGAGCAAAAGGGGGGAAAGCCTCTTATAAAACCATAAGATCTCATAAGAACTCACTCACTATCATGGGAACAGCAAGAGTAGCCACCTTCGTGATTAAATTATCTCCAACTGGCCCCTCCCACAATATGTGAGGATTATCGGAACTACAATTCAAGATGAGATTTGGGTGGGGACACAGCCAAACCACATCACTTTGTAATGGAAGCTTTAGCAATCCAATGTAATACATCTCTCAGAGCAAGATAGTATTCCATAATATCAAAAGTGAATAAAAGCTAAAATCCATTGAGCAATTTCCATGTGCCAAGACCTATGCATTTTATATGCATTACTTCTGTTAATCCTCAGTTTCAATCTTCAGTTGCATCAGGATTTGATGGCTGGAGCTGTGGCAGCCATCTTTACCCACTAACCTGAAGACTGAAGTCAACATGCTGAGCCTATCAGGATTGAAAAACAGAAAAGTCTGAGTCTCTCGTGATGACACTGGGCCACCGAATAAACCAACTCTAGAACCCTCTATCTTGAGATGTTTTAATGAAAGATATTATTATTATTATTTAAGCCATAGTTTGTTGGAAATTCTGTTACTTGCAGTCAAGAGCATACCAACTGATATATTTTCCTCCTAGTAAATGTTTTTTACTAACTTTCTCCAAAGGTAAGCGTTATGTCATGCTCATTTTTACATTTCTAGATCCAACCACGGGGACCATGATAGGGAGGTCAAATTCAGTGTTTGTTGAATAAGCAAACAGGTAAATTTCTCCTCAAACAGAAGTCAGTGGCATTTGACAGATGGCAAAATGAAAACTATGAATTGAACTGATTTGCTGTAGACCATGCAGTAATTCAGTCAATCAGTGATAGGATGGGGGTCCTCTAACCGCCTCATTTTCACACTGCAATGCCTCTTGTATCATTTTGTATGGCTATGGAATGTTCTCTTTAATTCTGTAATACTCTCTCATTCTCCTCGCCAATACTTTCAACTTGTATATGACGTACATACTTCCTACTTGGGCATTGTTTAGAACTTTATTTTTTCTGCCTGTGAATATTTTACCCATTTGTATAAGTAAGAGTCTCAAAGCCAGGGACCATATCTGTGCTGTTATCTCTCTGCAATACCGGATACAGCTCAAGTTTAATTTGGCAATAAATAAATCCTCCTGGATGATAATGGTATCTGAAAACATAAAATGAACTCTGTAGAGAAATAATCTTCTCTTCTCAGCCCTTATCCTAGATCCTCTTCAGGAGGGAATGGCTAAATGAGAAATTAATAGGATTGGAAACAATTTGTACCTGTGGACTGAACCACATAGGTTTATTTTTAAAGTTTGTGAGTTCATGACCTTTGTGTTTTGTGTAAATCATAGTTATGGAGAAAGTATTCACATGGTTTTGAGGTCATAGCTCCACATTTAGAAATGGCAAATGTGGAGTGATAATCTTAAAACTCTGGTCTTCATCTCTAATTGCCCAATCGTCATTTCTATCGGAAAGTCTCATTGTGACCTATATTTCAAATATGGTTATGAAAAAACCCACAATCACCTGCGAACAAAAATTGGCTTTTTTCTCCCAAATCTTGTCACTTTTACTCCCATTCTTGTGGCCACCAAGATCAAAAACTTTATCTTCTCATTATTCCCAGCTCTCACCTTCCATATCTAGCCAAGTTCTGTCCGTGTTCCCTGTAGAATTCATCTAATCTATTATCACTCCCTTCTGTTCCCCTTACCATCATCTAATTCAGTCCCTTAGCTGCCAAGCAGACTGTTGTATCTTCCAAATTTCTTTCCCTGAATCCATTCTGACCCCCATGAAATCAACCCTTACAGTGCAGGCAAGCCAACTCCCTGACACATACTCACCAAGACATTTCCCTATTCCAGCTTCACAGTGACCTCTTATTTATTTTTATCTAAATACATTTGTGTTTCCAGTCCTATCCTAATTCTCCTATGTAACCATATTTTCTTCTATTCACTCTTGTATATTAGTGTTTGTTGATGGATTGGTTTTAGCATATTCCTAGGCAAAACAGGGTTGAAAGAAAAATTCAGATTTTCTCATGATGACATGGAGTTGCTGCATTAACCAACTCTAGAACCCTGTGTCTTGAGGTGTTTTTCTAATGTGAGATAATATTGTTATTATTTAAGCCATGTTTTGTTAGAACTTCTGTTACTTGCTGTCAAGACCATACCAGCTGTTACAGGGCAACTGACAGGCCTTGGGAACTAATATATATTCCCAAGCCATTTGAGACACAAGAACATGCCTATGTATGTTTAGAAAACCAAAACAGTTTTGTTTGGTAGAACCAAGTATTTTTTTTTTTTAAAAGAATGAAAGAGAGAAAGGAAGAGGAAGAGATTTTAGAAAAAGAGAGAAAAAGAGAAAGAAAGAAACAGCAAAAGAAAGAAAAAATGAAAGAGAAAGAAAGAGGAAGAGATTTTAGAAAAAGAGAG
>CAUYQU010101238.1:0-46106 GCA_963574635.1 Cheracebus regulus | reverse complement strand
ATCTCTTTAGGGAAACAAAGTGAAACGCCTTCTACCAACATATCTGAACCATGTTTCTAGAATGAGTTGCTAGGTTCCAACCCCACATGTTGGCGATGTCTTGTTCAACTGAACAATTTCAGGAGTAAAGTGCCCAGACGTCAGCCCTGAACTGACATTTCCAAGTGCAGCACCTTTTGCCAGATCACATCAGCCTGTCAAGGCTTCAGCCTTCTGTGTACAAAACAGGGGTTACATCACTCATTGCATGGGTCAGCTCTGGGAATTCAAGGAGCAAACTCATGCAGAGAGCTAAGCCAAAAGAGCCCCGTGCACATGAGCCACAGTGGTGCTGGTGACCAGGAAGACTGTGCAGAGAAGGTAGTGACCATCTGCACCATCATTAACCCACGTGCAAAAACGCAAAAAAGCTGAGAGACCCATCACCTGCATGCTGGACTAGAGACACTCCAGGTCTCAACAGCTGCTCCGTGTTGTGCTCTGCTATGAACCTATTTTATGCTTCATGTGCTATTAAAACAGTGGCTTTTTGAAAAGGATTTGCACTGGAAACTCAAACAATTTCCAGAGCTTTCACATTGGTAACTTGCTGAGTAACACACTTTTACTGTTGTATGAGTTTCGATTTATTTCAGCATCAGTTACTGTATCAAACAGTTTCAAATAAAGAGTCTGAAGTTGCTGCAGTTCTGAGCTATCCAAATATATGGCCACTTAAATTTTAATTAAAAGTAAATAAAATTCAGCTCCTCAGTTGCATTTGTCACATTTCAAGTGCTCCAAAGTCACATATGGCCAGTGGCTACTGTATTAGTGCAAAAATAGAATTATTCCATCTTCACAGGAAGTTCTACTGAACAGCGCTGTTCTAGTTGCCTACTTACTGTGCCCCGGCCCTTAATTTTGTTTTCCTTCACTATACACAGAATGCTATGTTAGAAGCTGCAAAGAGTTCAGAAAACACTTCATCCACTCCTTCTACTATGTGCATGGAATAAAAAAAACCTTAACCAACTTTAAACGAGTTACACAGAGCAGCACACACACCCCTGACAAAGTACATCAAGAGTACCCTTGACTCTGGGAGATGAGATTCTTATTTAAAGCTGTATGTAGATCAGTGCTGATGTACCTTCAGAACAGTTAAAACAACAAAAAAAAAACTAGAACAGACATCACTGAGGCATTGTTAAAATTGTTTTTTTTACAATAGAAAGGTATCTTTCACACCCCTCCAGCCCCCAACTCCAAAGACTCAGAACATTCCGTCTTTAGCAGTTTTCATTTTGGTCTAAAAGTGAAAGTTGTATTTTCAAAAACCAAGAAAAATGCTTTTCCTGTCCAGCTGGCAACAAAAGACTTAATTTTTGGTTTCAATTTCCTTAAAGAGAGGAGAAAAGGGCGGCAGTGGCCTTTTTAATTTCTCACATGACAACTCACGGAGTGCTTCCAAATCTTTAATATGCTCTCTGAGGTGGGTGCCACAGGCTCTGCTTCACAGGTGGGAAACCTGAGGCTAAAGTTAGAACCCGTGGTGAAACCAGCCAAAGCCAAACTTGTGAATGTATGACATGTACCGACCGAGCTAGGCTCTCAAGAGCCAAACACGTGGCTCCCAATGCTGGGAAATGGACTCCAGCCAGCAGGTTTGAAGCAGAAACATAAAAAATAATTTGACTTTTCATTTCCCTTAAACTACTCCACCCCAGCCATTGCTTCAGATCGACAGGATTCCAGAAATGTTACAATGATCTGAAATCTCTTTCAAACATCGAAGGATAGAAACCACCTAACTCCACATCCTAGCACTTGGGAAACTAACTCCAATCTTAAACCACAGGAGAGCCTAACTGGTTATGCGGAGCAGCTGATTTAGGAAAGAAAAAGATCACAAGCCCACAACAAAAAGCATGTTGTTGACAATCAAAGACATTCTCTGCCAACAGGGACCCTCAGAGTTGCTCCCAACTAGCCCGCCCTGTCAGCCGAGAGATGGATAAACTTCTGCAAAGATCCACCTGAACCAGGCCCAGATGGGGCCCACCCCCGGCACACTGCCAGCAACGCAGTGCATATCACCAGAGTCCAGGACACGAGGGACAGGGCACTTACTAGGTGGCCCAATGGTGGACAATTCATCTCCATACTTCTCCAGGCTAACTTTTCATGGTTAGGTATTAATTTTTATAGTAAGAAACAAAGAGCAGTTAAAACTAAATGATGTTTTTCAAATACAGAATTCCCTTGAAAGTTTTCTGCTTTTGCATTCTACGTTGTAAAACATAAAACTAGTTTAGCCACTCTCCAGGAAGGAAAGCAGATAAACTGCAACAGACTTTATTTTTCTAGATTCTAAGACAAACAACAAAGTCTTCCTTAGCATTTGGTTTATGAATGCTCCATTGGCAGGTGCCGTCCCCCACCTGCCCGTCTGAGCTGGCAGACCCTCTTTCGCTCTTCCTTCTTCAGAAGGTGGCACTCAGTGGCCACTGTGTGCTTGGCACTAAGAACGTGGCTATGATGCAGCTCCTCGTACACTTCTCCTCTCCTGAGGAGACTCAGGAGGGCAGTAGGGTAAGCTTTATAGGAGCAATCATCCCACAAGAGCCAAAGGCAAAAAACCCAGAGCGGGCTCAGGAAGGGACAGAGGGAGAACTGGGTGGGAGTTTTCTTGTACCTCCTAAAGGAGGCCCTGTGCTCTGAAGCCAAGGTTCTGGGGAAGCCAACATTCCTACAAACCTGGGCTGGCAGGACAAGTGCTGCCCACGTCTTCTGCAAAGCAAAGAGGACTGCTATGACCTCAGAACTGGGTTCCAGAGGTGACTCTTGGGTGAGTCATCAACCACCACCTGCATAGGAATGACAGCTTTTCTAAGCTAGCGGACGCAGGACACCTCATGAACAGGACACCTCAGGAACAGAACTTTTCAATCACCCTATTTTCCTGTATTCACATGACTTTACTGCAAACTTTTCTTAAATGAGGTATTTTAAAGAACGTCCATCTGAGAGCAGCGCAGAAAGGTTCCTACAGCTCTCCTGGTTATGGTGGCTGCTTGAGTTCAGTAGTAACCACCAAGCCAGAGGACAGAACCAGCAATCTCCAAGAGTCATTGTGATGGGCTGGTGTCCAGTCAGGGGAAAAGTGTTGGACAAGAAAAACCACAACCTCCTGATCAACCAATTCAATGGCAGGGGAAGTCTACCCACAAAAGAGCCTCCTCCCCTCAAGGTCCTACACCCTACTTCTTGGAACCTGTGGCTCTGGTGAGGTTATCACACCATGATCATGTTGTATGACTACATGACTTTAAGGCAGGCAGGTTATCCACAGAAGCCTGACCCAATCACACAAACCCATAGAAGCAGGGGACTTCCTTCAGCTGGTAGGAAACGTCAGGGAGATTGAAAGTACCTTACTGGATTGCAGATGGAATGCAGTTGGCCTTAAGAAGCTAAGAGAGCCCTACCCACTTCCCCTGCTGCCAGCTATAAGCAATTAAGGACTTCAGTCCTGCAATGAACTGAATTCTGACAATAACAGGAATGCGCTGGTAAGAGGAGGTAAGAAGAACCGAGCACCAGCTGAGAACACAGCTGGCCAACATCTCGACTTTAGCCTTGCAAAAGCCTGCGCAGAGTACTCAGCCCCGCCATCCCTGATCTGACACACACAATCCGCAAGACCAATCGTTTAGAGTGTTCTTCTAAGCCTCTGAGTTTATGCTAATTTGCTACACAGCAACAGAAAACTACTACAACACAGAAATCTCAAAAATGGGATGCTGCATTAGCGTATGTCCCCGGTGTTGAGAGAAAAGGCATCCTGACCACCTCACTCAGACACATGTTTACACCAGGTCAGGGGTCTTGGACCCCTGTCAGCACTGACCAAGACCACCTGCCTGTCCTCCCTGAGGTGCCTGGCTCCCGAGGCAGGTTCACAGTGGCAGCTTTCAGAGAGGGCAAGGCTTGCCATCCAATTCACTGCAGAGAAGAGACACCACTGACAAGCCAGCCACACCTAGAAAGAGCCTCTCCACAGCAACACTGTGGCTTCTTCAATCTTCTTCGAGTCTGAGTGGTCTGACTCTGCTACCCCGCCCCGCCTTTAGTCCAAATTCTGGTTGAATCCTCAAAAATCAAGCTTCTAAATTTGAATATCAAGGTTTTTTTCTTAAACAACAACCTTTTTACTCCACAACTACAAAATCAGATCCTAAACCCTATGACCTAACCGAGGCATAAAAATCCTTATTTTCCAAGGATAACTACTAACTCTTCTCCCACAGGATGCTTACATGAATTCCTTTAAAATGAAGATTAAAATCACATGTTAAATAGTGACCAAGGAAAGTTTGAGACTTTACCTTTAGACACAAATCTTAGAACTTTTTACTTTAAAATATTTACTTAAAATTACTTTAAAAAATTATGTCACAAACATACGTTATTAATTATTCCCGAGAAAAAGCAAACTATGTTGTTCCATCAAACGCTCACAGCAGCAAGACAGAACCCACTTCACTCTGACTTCCACAGCACGAGCATTAAGGTTTTCCTTTTTTTTTTTTTTTTTTTTTGGTGAAAGGATTGCAGGCCTCTCATTCCCAGCCAGTTTAATCCTCCGACCCTCCTTTTCCAAAGAGTCTGTCATGCCCTCCTGGGCAGCCCTTCTCCAAGTGTCAGCTGTCCTGACCTGGCCAGTCCTTGTCCATTGGTGACCAGACATGCGGTGCAAGCAGTTCTCCCAACACAACTTTCCTGAACCCTAGCAAGCCAGCATCTTGCACTGGATTTTCGATTTCACCTTGTGGAGCTTGGCCATGGAACAACAGGCAAGAACAAGCGACGTTATTACTAAATGAGAGGAGTGTTGGAAGAGTTCATTTATGAAATTAACTCCGCCTCCAACAGTACAGGATCAAGTATCAGCTGCTTAGTGCAATCGTCCATGCTTCTCTCCACAAGCTTATACCTCTGGGACTCTGTGAAACCCAGAAAGCAAGGCCCACACCTGTCATCGCCGCCCTTTGAGGCAGGTTTTGCAAGAATCTCTCATGCGTCCTGGACATCCACAGGAAGGTATGGGAGGGAAAGGCCCCTAGAGTGATGTCCCCTGTGCTCCGTAGCAGGCCCTACCCAGCATATACAAGGATGTTCCGGGCAGGTCACACCTGCTCTACTTTATGTCAGTGAAGTCAGGCTGGAGGAAGAGTGGGATCCTGGTTGCGCCTCCAAGCTCTGATGCCTTCAGGAAATAACTGAAAACAAACATGCCCCAAGTTGGAAAGGACTCTCATCAGGGGCCTCTGGGGCATGGCTGACCACGTCCCTATGGCGACATTTGTCGGTCTCTCTCAGATTTCAAATTAAGAAGAGAATTTCCTTTAATAGAAGATATTAAAAAATGAGATTAAATAACATCAAGAAACCTGCAGAGAGGAAACTGTATACACCTGCTGCACACTGCAGGCACACCTGAGATGGCACAGCCTTCAAAAGGCCAAACTCTGAATAGAAGCTGTTCAGGGCCCGGGACACCTGCACGTGTCTTCATTCAATTACACTATTCCTGGGTCTCTGTAACACACCAGTAAGGACATGGCCAAATATCTGAGGGCCACACTCCCACTGTCACTTAACCAGGACTTTTAACCTGAAGGTTTCCAAAGCTGCTAGAAGAACCATGGCAAAATAACAATAGCCCAAATCACTGCTGGGTCAGGAGATGAGAGCACATGCCAGTGACAGCAGTCAGAGGCTAGGATGCAAAGGGCCCAGGGCCTGTCCACACACCTGTCCACATCTGCAGGTCAGAAGCCCAGGTCAACAGCATGGCTCACGCTAAGCACACCAATCCCAAAACAAAGGTTTGGGATTTCAATCAAACAATGTAATAAGACCAGAGAAAAAACTAGCGTTTCACCTCCTCTCCTCTGAAGGTTCTTGCACCAATCCCTGTCCTCTTTCACCTGCTTTTTCTTCATTCTACTTGAGGCAGAAAGCAGACTGGCAGTCTCACAAGACCAAGCCGCCAGGCAAAGTTTCCAAGGGCAGAAAACTCCTCCTCAGAAAAGGACAAATCGTGTGGGTTGCCACATGGGCTACCAGGCAAAGACCCAACTGGGTTCAGCCAATGTGCCACAGCAGGCTCACCCTCCCCTGAGGACTGCACACTGCATTTTCAGAAGTGCACGTACTGGGATTGTGCCACAACCCCAAGCAGCTTCTCAGCAACAAGGTCCTTTACTATTGGCCAGGCCAGGTGTGTCTTTAATGCAGTTATTTCCTTCTCTAAGCCACAACTGAAAGACTTTTTGGTGGCCTTTCTCAACACTCTGGGTAAGCTGGTAGCCAGAAGCAAGTTCCAGACAGAACTACTTCCTGATACCAAAAGGTTAGTTCATATAGGATCAACAGGCCATGTGGAAATGATCACCAGGGGCACCCTGCTTCCTCTAATCACAAGCCCAACTCCACCACTGCTCAGGTTTACTACTTCCTGTTCCTTCTGAAACAGCAGCTGAGTAGCTGACCAAGCAGAGGTCACCCTGCCCTTCTAGGCACATAGCAGGTGGTCCTTACAGGCCTCTATGGGTAGAAGTGGCAGGAAGTGGATGCACCCAGGGCCATATTGGAGGCATGGTACACACCACCCAGATAGGCAAGGAGAATTCTCCGGCAAAGGGGAAAAGAAAGGTTCAAAGAGCATGACTGCAGTATGAAACCAGAGCTCCTGGCGGACTTCAGAGCACTCTCTTACGCCCTACACCGTACTGCCTTACAGCTGGGTTCTACTAGGTAGACAAGGGCTGGGGCCAAGGGCCAGGACCCAGGGCCATCAGAGCAGCAGAGCCCTGGAGGTGTCGCTGAGTTTTAGGCTTTAGTCTTTAATGTGGGGGATTGGAGATAGGGGAAGTGCCATCAGAGGGTGAAGGGGAACCTGACCAGACCTGCTGGCAGAGAAGATCGCCCCACTGGCAGTGATGGGAAAGGACCCAAGCACGGCCAGAGTGCATCAAAGGGACCTCTGGCTGCTTGAGTAATCTCCACAGAGGTGGCAAGAGTCTGCCTGAGGGTGGAGGATAAGGTGTGGAGAGATTCAAAGAGCCAAACACAGCATCGGATGAGTGACTGGACATGGGGGATGAAAGTGAGAGGAGACTGCACAACCGAGCAGTCTCCTGTGCAGGAGGCGGGGGGCTTGTGGGTAAGTTTCAGGGTGGGTCAAGATTACGAGATTGTGTCTCCCATGCTGTCCCTGCCCCAGAAAATCCCCAGATCCTAGCACAGCACCTGGCCCAGTGGGCTCATTCACTAACAAAAGCAACACTACCTACTGAGGCTGACTACCGTTACCAGGAGGAAACAGCTCGGGGACCCCAAGTGAGGTGCATGGGGCCTAATGCACTACTGCTCTCCAAGGGCAGAGGTACAACCCAACACTGGCAGAGACCATGAGTCTTCCTATTCTTTCTAGCGCTAAGAGACACAGAGTCCATTCCAGTTACATAACAGAATGGAAACGTAAAGGTCCTCCAAAGCAGGCCCTTAGGTATGTATTGCTATACATCAAGAAAAAACTGCTCTCAACCACCTGCTCTCACAAAGTTCTACAAGAAAGAACCAGAGGGAGAGAGGAGAGGAGGCTGAGCTCCCACCAGGGTCTGCAGTGCTTGTTTACGCTTCGAGGAATTTACAAAGTAACACTTGGAGCCCAAGCCAGGTGAAGTAAATTACAGAACATGCAGCTATTACAGTGTATCACACGCTTTAAACAAGTATCAACTTAAACCAACATACAGAAACAGTTATAAGAAAAAGTGTACTATAAGAAGGAACTCCAACACCTAGTAATTATGGATATTTGTAGGACTCTAACGCACATAACCCTCATACTCGGGCAAATCTTTGTTTTTTAAATTGACAAAAAAAGATTGTGTAAGCAAAACTTATCATTTAAGTCTTAAAATACTGACACACAACCTACATATAAATTATTTTCATACACTCAGAAAAGCCCAAAATGGCAAGGGGGCTGCGTAAAATAGCATCACACCTGAGCAGCCTCACCTGGGACAATTCCAACCCCCACACACCACCTTTTGTTTCATTCCTTGCCGTCTCTTGGCGCACTAAATTTAAGTAAAACCTCTAATTCCCTTTAGGAGGATGTGGAAATATTTAAAATAAAAATGGCATCTTCCAAAGAATCAAAATGTATGACAGATCTGTTTTTATTTGAATAAAGCCATTTTTTATAAACTATAGATGTTTTTTATGTTCACTGCAGCACGAAATTAAAGCATACAAGCCGCCCTCCCCCAAATATCACTTCTAAGTTTATTGATGGTTAAATCGTATCACTACTAAAAAGTTATCTTTTAAAGAAACTTTCTCAAAAAAATATAAATAAATAAGTCAATATTTACTTTCAACGTGATCGGAGTTCCTGGAAAAGCTAAATTATTCTGCAACTTACATGAAACTCCACACTTGTCTGTGCCCCACTTTGAGAAGGGGTTCCCCACTTGCCCGGAGGTGGGGTGGAGGGGGGAGAGTCGATTTCCCTCTCCAGTGTCAAGAACAGAAAAGGCAAATAACTGCAGGTCCTGTTCCGCATCCCTTTCTTGCACCGTTACTTCTAGGATCTCGGCAAGTCACTCCATTATAAAGGAGTTTGATGTTTAAAAATAAAAATAATAATAATAAAAAACTTTCGGTGCAGAGTGGGGCCTTGGCCTTCAACATCCATCCTCCAAACCAAGCCCGGGAGTCCGGGGCGGGTGTTTGCACCCGGGGCTCCAGACAGGACCACGGCCCCCGCCCCCCGCCCCCCGGCCCCCTTTGCCGCCCCACGCACTCACCCCTGGATGCCCGGGCTGTACGCACGGCTCTTCCACGGGGTCCCGGGCCGCGGCGCCTGGGCCCCGGGGCCGCCCCCTCCGCTGAGCGCGGCCGCGCGGCTACCGGACAGCAGGTAGTTGAGGCCGTAGGTACTGGCCTTGTTCTCGCGTTTCCGGCGGCCCGGGTGGAACTGGTGCTGCAACGGGGAGCCGGCGGGCGCGGGACCGCGAGGCCCGGGGTGCCCGTTTGCCGTGCCGGGAGCACTGGGCGAGCCGTCGGCGAAGTTGAAGAAGGCGCCGCCGCGGCCGCCGCCCGGCCGGCCCAGCGAGGCGCTGCTGGAGGACGACGAGGAGCAGCCGGGGCTCTCGGTGCCCGACTCCGCGTTGGACGAGGACGACGACGAGGATGACAGCGACGGCGACTTGTGCAGGCGCCGCGCGCCCTCGGCCGCGGGCCCCAGCGCCGTCAGCAGCGCGGGGGGCAGCGCGGCGGGCGCGGCGGGGCCGGGGGTGGGTGGCGGGGGCGACGCGGCGGGCAGCGCGGGGCCCAGGCCGCTGCCGCCGCCCCGCCCGGCCGCCCCCGCCGCAGCTGCGGTGTCCAGCGCCGGCGAGTTGAGGCAGAAGTAGGACGTGAAGCCCGAGCCGCCGCGGCCCACGCCCTGCGAGGTCTCCCAGATCTGCATCCACAGGGCATTGGCTGGCCCCTTCTGCTCGGGCTGGATCCAGGCCACGCGCGGATCCATCCACGCGCCGCCCCCGCGGGGCCCGCGCGCCCGCCCGCCCCGCCGCGGCCCCGCCCCCGCCGCGCCTCGAGGCCCGGCCGCGCGCGCACGGACGGACGGACGGGTCTGGGCCGGCGGCGGCGGCGGGCGGGCCAAGCCCCGACCTCCTGCTCGCGCCGCGCTCCCGTCGGGCTCCGGCGTGGGGCGGCGGCGGCGATGGGCCCAGGCAGGCCGCAGCGGGCGGCTCCGGCGCTTGGTGTGTCCCGGCAGGCGGCTGCGGTCTCCGGGCTCCCGCTTCACGCGGCGCGGGGCGGGCGCGGGGGCCGCGGCGGCGGCGGCGTTCCACTCGGGCCGCGGGGAGAGGCCATCGGAGAGGGGCGGGCGGCGGGGCCGAGGGGGCGGGCCCAGGCGCCGCGCTGCTGAGGGATCCGCGGGAGGCGCCGCCGCCCGTGCACCCAGCCGTCAGTCACGCTCGCGCCGCTGGCTCCGCGCTCCTGCGGCGGCGGCGGCGGCGGCGGCGGCGGCGGTGAAAAGACACTCTCGGCGGAGACAGCCCGGAGGAAGGAGGGGGCCGCCGCCACCTCCGCTCCAATGAGGGGCGGGGGCGGGGGCGGGGACGGGGGCGCAGGAGGAAGCTGGACCTCCCTCGCCGGGCCGCTTCCCCAGTACGCACGCGCGGCCGATTTCAAATCCTCACTAGACACCGCCGCCGTGGTTACCGCGCTTGCGCGCTAGGCCCCGTCGGCCACAGGCAGGGTGGGGATGGCGTCAGAGGCGACGCGACTGGGAGGGGCTGGAGGGAACGGCGGCGGCGTGAGCCTTTCCAGACTAGGCCGGGGTTGGGTGGAAGAGGCGGCCGCTGGGAGGGTCGCCGCGGCGCGCAGACCAGGGCGTGCAGACATGCGTGCTAGGGCCAGGGTCTCCTGCTGCTGCCTGGCCGCGCTGCGCGTGCGCAGGGGCACGCGGCCATCGCCGACGCCGGTGGAAGTTTCCGTGCAGCCGGGCGGGGCCGCGGACGCCATCGCAGGCGCTTACCCAGCTGGCGGGCCCGGGTCTCAGATCCCGCCCCAGGTCTCTTAGCCGAAGGGCTGTGCAGCGGGTCACGCTGCGATCTCTGGGGTCCGCGCGCCGGCCCACGTGCTTCCTGCACCTCGCGAGTGAGCTGCCCGGCGGCTGGTTCCGCCGCTCCACAGCCGGGAAGGACGCGCGGCGGCCACCTGCTCCCTAGCGAGTCCGCTTACAGGCGTTTGGTTTGCTTTTTAAAATGATTTTCTTGGCGGAAAGTGAAGTGAAAATTTCCAAGTTAATTCTCTGGGAAAAATGGGCAGTGCTAGCCATGAGAGGAACGGCTCGTGGGCGGCGCGTCGCGGCCCGGGCTTGGATTTTTCCAGCTGCACGGAGCGGGCCAGAGTCTGGGAAACCGCTCGCCGCTCGCCGCCTGCCGTTTTGTCATCCGGGTGTCCCGAGCGCGACAGAAGCCGGGTCGTCAGTGGCACTGTTTGGGATGCAGCGCTAACCACATCCTGTGCGGTCCAAAGCAAACGCAAGCGTCGTTGTGGATGATCGCGGTGCCCTGCGAGCCTGGGCGACGCCGCGGCTGCCGCCCTGTCCTCAGGGGGAGTCCCTGAAACTGCCTTAGCCCAGTGGCGCCCGGGCTGTAAGCCTTTTAAGTAGGACGGGACCGGGCCTTCTTACCGGCGTCTTGGAAATGCCCCCTCGTCTCCGGCACAGTTGAGTAGACATTACTAAGCGTTTGACCCTCCCGATATCAAGGTCCGTATATTGCATACAAAGGCAGGTGGCGATATTTAATAATAAAAATGTTTCCGACGTTTTCAAGTACCTGCATATTGTACAGGTGGAAATCATGACCAAGGATTAGAACCTGCGTTCAGTAAACTACGGAAAATCAAACACAAGTCAAACAGGAGTTATTCTGGAGCTGTTTGCTTCCAGTGGCTCCGTCCAAAATCCTTGGTCATACCTGGCTCCTCTCTCTCTCCGTAATGAACACATCCTCTTGGCTCCACTGCCAGAAACATCCAGAACCCAACTGCTGCCCTTCCTCCTCCCTTCCCTCCACCCGTCCATTTTAAAGCAGTGCCTCCTAAATGGCTTCCCGCATTCCGCACAGCTGCTTGTGTGATCCTTTTTTAAAAAGAAAAAAATGTTACTGTTAAAAATCGGTTAATGCCACTCTCAGAATACTATGCAGCTGTAAAAAGGAAAGAGATCATGTCCTTTGAGGGGACATGGATGGAGCTGGGAGCCACTATCCTAAGCAAACTAACACAGGAACATAAAACCAAATACTGCATGTTCTCAGTAATAAGTGGGAGCTGAACAACGAGAACATGTGGGTGCAGGGAGGGGACCTGTGGGGGGCTGGGGGGAGGGAGAGCATCAGGATACATAGCTAATTCATGTAGGGCTTAATGCCTAGGTGATGGGTTGACAGGTGCAGCAAACCACCATGGCACATGTTTACCTATGTAACAAACTTGCGTGTCCTGCACGTGTATCCCAGAACTTAAAATTTAAATTAAAAAAGAAAAACTCATGCCACTCTTCTGGTCAAAACCCTCCAATGGCTTCCTTTCTCGCTCAGCAAAATGGAGCAACCTTACTATGACCTGCAAGTTCCTTATCTCCTGGTCCTTCCCCTTTTTCCCCTCACCTCACCTCCCAGCGCTTTCCCTAACCCAAACTGTACCAGCCAAACGCACAGCTGGCACACTCCTGCCTCAGGGCCTTTGCACGTGCTGTTCCATCTGCCTGGTATGCGCTCGCCTCTCCCCATCCTAGTGAGGACGTCCAAGGGGCTCTTTAAAATGCATATATAACCCTCAGCACCTCGTTCCCCTTTCCTGTTTGCTTTTTCTCTTAGCACTCATCTCCATTAGTTTCCTGGAGCTGCTTAACAAAATATCACAAACTGGGTGGCTTACAACAACAAACGCACACTCCCACAGTCCTAGAGGCTGGAAGTCCAAAACCAAGTTGTCAGCAAGGCCATGTGTTCTCTGAAGGCTGTAAGGGAAAGTCTGTCCCATGCTTTCCTCTCAGCTTCTGGTGTTGCTGGCAAACTGTGGCATCTCTTGGCTTGTTGGTGCATCACCCCACTCCCTGGCACGTCATCACATGACGTTTTCCTTGTGTCCGTCCTTGGCCTGTAGATGCAGCTGTGTGGAATGTTGGAAACCAGCTAGGAGGCACTGCTTTAAAATGGACGGCTCCATTCTCTGGCATCATCATCCCATGGCATTTTCCCTGTGTCTGTGTCTCTTCTCAGAAAGACACCAGTGGCATTGGATTAGGGCCACCCTCGTGTCTTCCTCGCTAACCTGATTACATCTGCAAAGAGTTTGTTTCCAAATAAGGTCACATTCGCAGGCACCCAGGGTTAGGACTTGAACATACCTTTTTGGGGGGACACTATACCACCTGATATACATTTTGTCTCATTTATCATCTGTTTCCCCCCCCCAAGCCATTAGAATGCAAGCCCTGTAAAGAGAGGATAGGAATGGCCTATCCCTGCTATGCACCAGCTCAAGGACTTCCTGACACGTTAGTCCTCAGTGAACATTGGCAGAATGACTGGCAGCTGATTGATTGGCCCAGTGGGAATGGGCACGGGCAGTTGCTCTTGTCCAGCTTCCAGGATCTGTTACACAGGTTGTCATTGTTTACGTATTTTAAGTTTTTCTTGATTCCTTCATGCTCTGTCTTTGCAGTTTGCTTCTAGCTAATCCTCCTTAATTTGATTCACCAGCCACCACACAACATTTTGTAATCAAAGCCAAAGTTTTGTTATTTATATATGTGATCATAAATATTTTTATGTAAATCAAAAGCTATATATATATATATATAAATTTTTCCAGGGTAGAATGTAGTGACGCAATCCTGGCTTGCTGCAACTTCCGCCTCCAGGCTGAGAATCAAGCGATTCTCATGCCTCAGCCCCCTGAGTAGCTGGGGTTACAGGTGTGCACCACCACACCCTACTAACGTTTGTATTTTTAGTAGAGACGAGATTTCACCGTGTTGGCCAGGCTGGTCTTGAACCCCTGACCTCCAGTGAGCCACCTGCCTCCGCCTCCCAAAGTGCTGGGCTTACAGGCCTGAGCCACTGCACCCAGCTGCAGTATATTTCTTAATGTAATCAAGAAACATACTGAGCATAAAATGCAGTTTTTGAGATGCTAGACAAGGGAGATCTTTCTCTTTATCAATTTCCCGTTCCCCTTTTGGGCCAAAACCCACTCCTCTCTCTTCTGATATTGGAGGAAGAGTAATATTAGAGATTGCACAAGTTTTTAGTGGTTTGTTCCTGTGGGAAAAAAATGGCTTACAAAGTGTATTCCACGGGCTACCCATGCTAGAATTAGCAATGCTGGTTAAAATGCAGATGCCTGGAGCTCACCCAATCTACTGAAACTCTCTAGGAGTAAGCCCAGAAATCTCTATTTTAAGTAAATTTTCTGAGAAATTGTAAAACACAGTGAAGTTTGAAAATCTCTACTTAAATCAGAGTTCCCAAATTCAATTGCTCACAGGGGCCAAATGGGTAACTAAAACAAAGTGTGTATATATTAGTGAGCTACTGCAGGGTAAGAAACCACCCCAAGCTCAAGACTTAAAATAAGTATTTGGTATTGCTCACAAGTCTACAAATCAACTAAGTGGTTTTGCTGCTCTGGGTCAAACACAGCTGATCTTGCTGCACTCAGCTGGCCCATCAGGTGAAGGTTGGCTGGGCTAGAGTAGCCTAGCTGGCAGCTGGGGCACCAGAGTTGACCGGGCCGTGAGTCTCTTGTTATCCAACAGGCTGAGAACAAGAATGCAAGCAGACACACACAAGGCTCAGAACTGACATGCCATCACTTCCTTACCATTCTATGAGCCAAAGCAAGTGGCAAGGCCTTGACAAGTCGGGGTGGGAAAGAAGACTCCACCTCTTCAAGGAAGGAGCCGCATCACATTGCAAGGGGAATGGGGCAGTGGAAGAGGGAGAATGAGAAGTGAATTATGCTAAACTCTACCTCTGTTATCACATGACATCCTCTCCTGTGCGTCTCTCTGTGCCTTCTCTTCTTATGAGAACACCAGTCATTGGATTTGGGGCCCACTCTAAATCCAGGATGATTTCATCTGAAGATTCTTAACTAATTGCACCTGCAAAGACCCTATTTCCAAATAAAGTCTTGTTCTGAGGTTCTGGGTGAACACTAGCAGGTTGCATAATGTCCAACATACTACAGAGGCTTCAATAAAACAGAAAAGTTATTTTGCTCCCATAATAAGAAATCCAGCAAGAGAGCGCCATTGGCATGGTAGCCCAGTGCCCCAGGATGTCCAAGCTGACCTGTCTGACATTCCCCTGGCCTTTACCTAATGGCTACTGTGGCTCCAACCCTCATGTCCACAGAAAGGAGGTAGGGGGAGAAGGACAGTGTCTTCTGTCTGTGACCCTTTGTATCAGAAAAGCAAACTTTTTCCAAGAAACCTTGCATTAGATTTGTCCTCAAATCTTGTTGACTAGAGCTGGTTTTAAGTCCACCCCGAGTGCAAGAGAGTCTGAGAAATTGAGACACAGGATGAGACACAGAATGATCATGAATGACCTAAACCAGTTGTGAGCCACTGTTTGTGCTGGGCTTATGACCATGTTGAAAGGAACTGGGTCTGTTAGTAAAGAAGCAGGAAGTGGATCTAATATAGAGCCAGTGTCTGCCACCCACAGTCTCTTCTGAATTCAGTCTATACAAGTCTGGTTCTGAGAGCCTGCAAATACCCTGTTTCCAATAAGGTCTTGTTCTGAGGTTCTGGGTGAATGTGAATTTTGGAAGGACACTTTCTGGCCTTCTACAGAGGCTTCAATGTTCTAATGAAATCCAGTATTTGACCTTCAATAGAGTATCCCCACCAAGAGAGTGCAACCCACAAGAAATAGCCTCTTCTTCCCAACCACTCTGGAGCAGGATTGTCAACCAGAGCTGACTGTGTCTCCCAGGGGATATGTGGCAATATCTGGAGACACTTTGGACTGTCAAGACTGGGGATAGTTGCTGGGTCCCAGGGTCAAGCACACACAGATGACAAATTCAGTCTCTGAGTGAGGGCCCAAAGAAACTCTCAGCACAAGAGATGGAGATGTGTGTGATGTACACATGTGTGCCGGGTACTAGTGGGAGACAGAGGAAGGGGACCCAGAGATGTTGCCAGACTGATCCTAGAAGATGCGGAGAATTAGGCTAACAGAGGAAGGAGGAAGGACATTCCAGGACGAGCAATGGCCAGAGAAGCAGCCCTGAGGACAGAAATGCCCAGGGCTCTCAGTGGCCAGGGCTCATGCATGGCAGCAGAAATGGAATGTGACGCTGTCGACCAAGGCCAGGCACAGGTAGAGTGTGCCACATGACAGCACTTTTGCGGGTACCAGTAAAAGCTGTACCCCGAAGAGGGGTATGGTCTGACATGCGTTTTAAGAAAAGTTCACTTTGTCTTAACAGATGGAATTATGAGAGGGCAAGATTGAAGATGGAGATAAAGGTTGGGGGGATGGCTGGCTGAGAGGAATGTAAAATCAGTAATGGTATGGAATGGTATAGACAGTATTAAGTATGGAAAAAATTAGGAGAAAATAAATCAGTCATTATAGTTGCTATAAGAAACAATTTCAAATCAAAGTGGCATGATGTGTTAGGAGTTTATTTCTTATTCACTTCCCAGTCCACTGTGGGCCTGCCATGGGGCCTAGGGTATGGGGAAGGAGAACTCCACTCCACACAGTCATTCAGGGATCCTGGCTCTTTCATGCAAAAGTTCTGCCATTCCCTTAGGCCCTGGAGTTTTCAGCTAGTTTTCTGCAGAGGGTCAGCAAAGGGGTGAAGGGAAGAAATAGGATGGAGCATCCTGCTGGAGGATTAGGGTTCAGGCCTGGGGAGTTGGCCAGCACATCACTCACACACCTATCTTGGTGGCCAGAACTCAGACATGTGGCCCCATCTAACCTGAGGGAGGCTGGAATATGTAGCCCTGCTGAGAGCCCAGAACAAAAA
Source organism: Cheracebus regulus (assembly GCA_963574635.1). Lineage (NCBI taxonomy): Eukaryota > Metazoa > Chordata > Mammalia > Primates > Pitheciidae > Cheracebus > Cheracebus regulus. The sequence goes on along the minus strand of CAUYQU010101238.1, from coordinate 29,468 downwards.
GGAGCTGGGTCTGGCAAATGCACCACACTGACTTTGCCATAACATGTTTAGGAGGTAAAATCATGGGGGCTCTATAACTGATTCAACATGGAGGAAGGAGAGAGGAAAAACCAGAGAGCTTCCAGGTTTCCACCAAGGAGATCAGAACAGAAGCCTTAGCTGGTGAATACAGGAGCCACTGCCTGAGCAAGCAAGATGATGCATTCATTTAAAAATCAGTGTGTAGCTTAACACTCACTGCCCGTTTTAATGTGTGACCTGCATTCCATGTATTGGAGAGATGTTTCCTTTTCTTTATTTTTTTAAATGAATATAATTTACAATGTAAAAGGTTAAATAATGTGAAAGTGAAACAGAAAAATCCTCACTTTTCAATATTCCTTTCTCATCTAATAAAGACCTCTTCCTTTCACCCTTTCTCCTGGCTCCCTGCCTTGGGCCTAAAGCAACAACCAGAAGCTTCCTGAGTGTTTACATGACAACACACCAGACTGCAGGCACCACCACCCCAGACACTTCCTGCAGCTCAAGTCACCAAGTATGCCATGCCCCTAACTGAGGTCACTGGCAGCCCAGCACCAAGCCTTGTTGGCACCAAGAGAAAGGGGTTACTAAGCATGGCTCCGCACAGATAAGCCAGAAATGAAAATAAACCCAGACCATCCATCTCAGGGGAAGGTTGCTGGATTTTCTCTTTTAAGAGTCTTTCAACAGGGTGTACAGCCCATTCTCAAATTTAGATTTCTGTTTTTGTTAAGAACAGGGGCTGTAGAAACAATTTGCCTGAATTTGCTGTCATTCTGCCAGTGTGACCTCAGGCAAACTGATAACCTTACTGGCCTCCGAATGGGGACAAATCGTGGCAACTCATGCTCGAGATTGTGTGAAGATGAAAAGCAGACATGTCCATGAAGTGCTTACAAGAGTGACCGGTGCGGCGGACCTATTCTGTGTGTGCACCTGCGCACTGTTATTTCTCCTTGATTCTTACAGAAGCTGGAATTTTCTTTAAGTCTTCTGCTCCTCTTGTTCTTCCTCTAATTGAGGGGAGGAGGCAGTCAGTGGCTTCTGCTCCATGCTTTCTGCTCTTGGTTCAGGCTCCAACTTCTCCATTAATGGAAGACAATGGCTGTCCTGCTCCTAGCTCTAATGAGCTAATTAATTTTTCTATTTCTCTAATCATTCTCTATTCCCTGCCAAACTCTCTGGGTGTCTGTTTTGTTCTGTTGTTCAAACCTGGACTTTGAGGGTAGGCTGGGGGCATCGCTAGTCCCAATAATTGCTAACCTATGCACTTGGACATATCTTCTATACATGACAGAACAATCAGAGGCAGGCGCAGCCTCGTGGGCCTTAGAAAGGAAACCTCAGACTTGCGTGCCTTCATCGCAGGCCAGGCTTTCCTCCCCACCATGGTAAGAAGGTGAAGACCTGGAGATTTTTGAGTCGGGCGATCAAGGTCAAATTGACATACTCTTGCATGCCCTGTGGAACAGTACTGGGCAGGGACCCATTGGGACAGGAGCCCAGTTAGGAGGCTATGGTAGTCCCGCAGGAGGACATTTGGGAGGTGGGGGTTAAATGGGGTGCAGAGTGGATTTGGATGCAGCATGGATTTTGAAGTATAGCCTGCCATGGGGACCGAGTAGGGAGGGAGGCGAAGAGTGAGCAAAGCATCCGTTTGGGTCAGTGGCCTCAGCCATGGATGAAAGTCTTATTTACTGAGATGGGGGATACTGGGTAGGACAGGAAGCACTCCTCTTTAGGAAACGCTAAATTGAAGACATCCCTCGTACATCCCCAGGAGAGAGCTGGACACAGAGGCTTGCATTTACAAGAGAAGCCGGTCTGGAAAGGGCTGTCAGGGAGCAAGCCCTGCCTGGCTGGCATGTAGCTGAGCAGCATGGGGTGAGCTCACCCGGGCGGGTGGGGACGGGTGTGGAAAGTGCGGAGAAGCAGGGTGGGAGCAGCCTGAGGGTTTGCGGGTTGGGGGCGGGGGGTGGATGGGGAAGTGGGCTTGCCATTTGTCTATGAGAATTTGCTGCATTTTAAACCTGTTCAAATTTCTGAATAGGTTTGAGGTGTGTGTTATAAGTTTTCAAGGCCCTATTCAATAAAATATTTGGGTAATTACTACACTCGGGAAACTGGCGCAAGTCCACGGAGCCCTAAAAATAGCAAGTTTACAGACCTGTGGATTCTTTTCTCATGACAGGGAGGCCTCACAGGCCCTGCCAGGCAGCCCGGGAGGTGCAGGCCGCCCTTAGACACATGGACAGAGGCTGGACACAGAGCCTGACTGGCCGAGACCTTTCCAGTGAATTCTGTGCCACCAGAAGGACCGGCGTAGGTGACGGCTGGTGCCCTCACTAGGTCACAGTGAGCTGTTCGTTGAGAAAAGTGCTGCTTGTAATTTTACTTTCCTTCTGAATTTTAGCCATTTCCCTCTGATTGTTAGCCATTTTCTTCTGAATGTTAGCCATTACACAGATGCTGGCTGAAATCACAAAGGCACAGCACCACAAAGGCCGGGACAGGCAGGGGTGGGGAGAAGCACGGGACAGACACATTCTAAACATGGTGGCAGCCCTGAAAATGAGCGAGTGACCAGGGAATCCACTTCTGAGGTTTCCGTCACTTGCATAATCGTCCGTTGTGAAAAGTGTTTCAGTACCAACAAAGACATGACCACAAAACCGCTGTTTAGGGAAAAATACAGGAGAAGACATTATTCACGGCTGTTGTCCACTCATTTACTTCTTTGAATTGGAAGAGTGGTTTTAGCTGTCAAATGCCTCCATGTAGCTGGGAGAACGTGGGCTCCTCCATGGGAGTATCTGAGGACCTCAACCCTGGATCCGGACTCTGGTTTGCAATTGAAGCTCAAGATGTTGGTATTCAAAGGAAGGGGCCAGGAGAACACAACTACCTACACAAAGGGGTTTGCAGGAGGTGTGTCACTGCCGGAGGCTGTCCACAGCGCACTTACTTCTCCTTGCAGACGCCTTGAGAAAGGACAGTGCATACTGGTCACTACTTGTCTTGGCAGCATGTCTTAGGCCAGGCTGAGACGGAGGGTCCCTTTTTTATTTTTTTGTTTTGTTTTTGTTTTTTTGAGACAGAGTCTTGCTCTGTCTCCCAGGCTGGAGTGCAGCAGTGCAAGCTCAGCTCACTGCAACGTCTGCCTCAGGAGGGTTCAAGTGATTCTCCTGCCTCAGCCTCCTGAGTAGCTGGGATTACGGGTTTGCACCACTACGCCTGGCTAATTCTTTTGTATTTTTAGTAGAGGCAGAGTTTTACCATGTTGGCCAAGCTGGTCGAAAACTCCTGACCTCAGGTGATCTCCCTACCTCAGCCTCCCAAAGTGTTGGGATTACAGGCATGGGCCACCATATCCAGTCTCCTTTTTTTTTTTTTTTAATAGAGATGGGCTCTTGCTATGTTGCCCAGAAGTTGGAGACCAGCCTGGCAACATAGGAAGAACCCATCTCTATTTAAAAAAAAAATTAGTCAGGTGTAGTGGTGCACTTCTACGTTCCCAGGTACTTAGCAGTCTGCAGCGGGAGACGCATTTGGGCACAGGAGGGTGAGGCTGTGGTGAGTTATGATGGCATCACTGCACTTCAGCCTGGGCAACAGAGCAAGGCCCCGTCTGGAAAAAGAGAGGCGAGGTGAGGCGAGGGGATGGGGAAGGAAAGGAAAAAGGAAGGAGAGGGGCAGCCTGCCTAGCATTGCGGAAGATGCCATGCACCTCTCTGGAAGATGAGAAGTGGTCATGACGTATGAAAGAGCATGCTGGCCCAGGGCGTGTTTTGTTCAGCCTGCTCTATGTTTTCTAATGTTTAAATGTTAATCTCTTTATTAGTTAGCTCTTGCTTATTTATGCTGCCGTAATACACAACCCCAGGACCTCAGCAGCTCATAGGATTGACATAGCAACGTCGGTGGCAGCTCTCCTCCCGGGCTTCGCCACGTCTTGGCTTCCATGTTTGGGCACCCAGGCTGGAGTAGCAACCCATCTCAGTCACATGGCAAAGGAAGGGGAGACATGGTGAAACTGCACATGGCCCTCAAGATTCTGCTGGATATAGCAGGGTCAGACCCAATTCCGTATCACCGGCCAACGCAATGCCAGGGAGGCCCTGCAAGCCACATGCTGAGGTGGGCTGATGGGCCTCTGATTTGAGACGACAGATGGACAGCACTGGAGAGCAAATGGGAGGCTCTGTTTCTTTTCTTTTCTTGAAGCCTTGATGCAGCAGGAATGGGAGGTTCGAATACCATCCTCAAGAGTCCTTTAGACCAAGAATGCGTCTCCCATGCACCATGCCTCTCTGCCTCTCTCTCACCATGGCCCAGTCCACGCATGGTGGTCCCAGCTGGTGCTCAGGTTTGCAGCCCCTACGCTAATAAATGGAGTGCTATTTACTGCCTCGGTCTGGCCAGCTTTAAACACAGCCACTAACAGGGTGATTGCTTTTTATCATAAAAATGCTTGAGAGCATTGGATATTCTGACCTCAAGATGTTCAGAAACAAGAGGCAAAAAAAACATTTCAACACTCTCAACAATTTTGCCCTGTCTTTGTGTCCTGCTCCCTCTCGGTTCTTAGATGGTTAAATTCAACTCCTTGTGCATTTAATATTCAGTTATTCAATGACTCTATCTGTGGTTCTCCCCATGTGGTGGGTGCAGGGCACGCAGCCAGCAATGGATGGCAGGAATCCAGCACCGGGGTGCGTCCCATCATGGGCTCCGAATGAGGACTCAGGGTCGGACACCTCCCATGGCTCCAGCACCGTTCCTGTACCTGAGAGCAGGCACAAAGGCAAGGTTTTCAGAGCAGATTTCAATATTCTGTGTAAAAAACATCAGCGTTACTAACAGAGTGAGCAGTGGGTAGCATGTGAGTCACCTCAGAGGGATGTTGGCTTTCTGTTCTTCTCAATTGTTCTGTAATAAAGGAGTTTCTAGAGACTGGAAACAGCAGAAAAGATGCACCATTGACACAAGTGGTCATGTGCATTGCACAGTTTTTCATTCAGGGGTGTTTCCCACAGCCTTTTCCTCACCGTCAGTGGTCCAGCCCCTGCCTGGACACCTCTCTTGGGTCCATTTGTCACGATCCACTCTCTCCTCCCTCTCGACGTTCTAGTGTTGTCACCGTCTTGCTGGCACTCTCCCCCCAGCCACCCCGAGCCCCTTCAGACCCTCAGCTGCAGCCAGCTTCCATGCTGCAGGGCCTGAGCGCTGCCCTCTCTGTCTGGGAAAGCTGTTCATGAGCCACTCAAGTCGCCCCGCTTCCCGTCGCCCCTGGAATGTGGCTCAGCTGTCCTTGGGGAGCCCCTCTCTTGTGTCTCTGGTCCTTTGACACATTGGTCACGTCATTGTAGGTTTATTCACTTATGTCCCCACGCTAGCTGCCTGTACCTGGGGACAGGGATGATGCCAACTCTGTCCACTCATATGGAAAAGCTCAGCAAAGAGCCTGGCAGACAGCTGTGTCCAAAGCATAGCTGTTGACTGAATAAAAATAAAGCCGCTGACACTCCCTAATCCTAGACCTCCATCTCCAGACCAGCCTGATTCTTCAGCCACTCACCCACTTGCTGAACCCAGAACCTACCAGAGCTGGTTTGCCCAGAGTCCTGCGCAAGCTACGGGCTGTGTTATCTCTGACCTGTGGCTCAGCGTGCACTGTTTTCTGGACGCTCCCACAACATCACTTTTGTCTGTCCCAGCGCGGTCCCAACCCTCTAGACCCAGGTCCAACCAAAACCTCTGAAAAGCTTTCCCAGCCACATCAACCTTAAAATAATGAAATGAGGACAGAAATCTGTAACAATTGTGAAAATTACTATGGTGATTGTGAAAATGAATAATAGGGCTTTTATTATTGCCTTGAATTACATTAGCTCTTACACTTTTTAATTTTTGCCCTTTTACTCAGCAGCCCCAGTGGACTCTAGGGTTTGTCCCTGCAGGAGCCTGGCCTCCCAGAGTCCCAGCCTTTCCCGGGGCCCAGCTCCATGGCCTGCAGGCAGGAGACCCTCAGTGAACACAGGCTGGCGCGGTGTGAATTCACCACCCTGCCTCTCTGCCCCTTCCCAGGAGGGGAAATACAACAGGCGTGTCCAGCATCACAGGGCAGAAACTCTCCACAAAAGCCTCAGACTAGACTGAGAGAGACATTATTCACTTCCAAATGCTCCAAACAGCAAAAGAGTGAGCCTGAGGACAAGAAAAGTATTCAGGACTGTAAATATTTAAGGAGCAACCACTCAATGCCAAGGATGCTGGGCTCGGAGCCAAACCACATTCAGGAAGAGACCAGCGTACAGCACAAAAGACTTAGGTTTTCACGTTTGTTTGAAAACATAAGCAGTTACTAAGTAAAAATTAAAAGACTGGCTCTGCGTGGTGGCACATCCCAGCGCTTTAGGAGGCTAAAGCGGGAGGATCACTTGAGGCCAGGAATTTGAGACCAGCTTGGCCAATATAGTGAAACCCTGTCTCTATAAAAAATTTTAAAATAGGCCAGGCATGGTGTGCACCTGTAATCTCAACCTTCGGCGAGGATCACCTGAGGCCAGGAGCTCAAGGCCACAGTGAGTTGCGTTTGCACCTCTGCACTCCAGCCCAGGTGACAGAGCGAGACCTTATCTCAAAAGGAAAAAAAAAAATTGATATAGGTTGCTTAATTAGGAAAGTCATATTCATGGTCCTAAAACTTTCAAAGAAACTGTCACATAGGGTACAAGAAGATAATTTGATTTACTTTGTCCTCCTCTTCAGCTCAATCACATAATCTTCGTAAAATTCACTTTCATTCCTTTTGAATGGGACTTGTGCTTCTCAACTGGAATGATACTTTTCATCATAAAGTTAGAGAGGGATCTTGGCTAACTTTTTTTCCAGAGAAGCCGACTCTTTTCTGGACAGTGCACTCAGCATATTTTAGAGACACAGATCATAGCACGTGTTTTCCAGAAGGCATACAGCTATTGGAGGGAGATGGGAGAAATTTTCACCTCTTTCTTTTACACTAATTCCTAAGAAGAAGTTTGTGAAGTTTGGGGTGTTGTAAGAAATACAGGCATAAATGGCCATAATTATATTATTAGTTAAAGGCTTGATTAGTGACAGACAGATGAATCTATTTCAAGTCTAAACAATAAAATGGCAAACTATGAAGGTGGTTCTCAAATTATTCCATGGGGGAGATAGAAAGCTGTGTTCTAACAGTATTGTATCTGCAAAATACCTGAAGCAAGCAAAACAGGCTGTTACGGGAGTCATTTCCAGAATTCAAAATTTTGAAATGCCTATGAACCCTAGCACATTATTTACATCCTGCTAGCTTAGGAACTTTTAAAAATTAGGTAAGTTTAATTTCAAATTGTAAATTCTTAGGACTGAAAGTCTGATACCTAAAAGGTGACCTATAATTTCATGGGAGAAAAAGTGATATTTATGGTAAATTTGAGCCCATTATTGGAAAAATCTTCTAAATATGTAAGTTTTTTACAAGAGAAAGATTTGAAGGCAAAAAAGTGTTTCCAACTAGTGGATCATGAAACGTAAAGTAATGGTTCAGTGGGTTAGTGTAATATTTTAGGAATAATGACCAACCACTATGAAGGGGAAAAGTATTCATGGAGTACTTTTTCTGACCATGAGTCATGCTTAGAATTTTCTCACCCAACCAAATACATATATTCACCACCTGCCTTTACAATTCACATTTAAAACGTTAATGCAGGCAAGGTGCAGTGGCTCGTGCCTGTAATCTCAGCATTTTGGGAGGCTGAGATAGGAGGATCACTTGAGTTCAGGAGTTCAAGACCAGCCTGGGCAACATAGCGAGAACTCATCTCTACAAAATAAAAATCAAAAAATTAGCTAGATGTGGTGGCACATACCCAGAGGCTGAGGTGGGAGATTGCTTGAGGAGTTCGAGACTGCAGTTAACTGTCATCATGCTGCTGTACTCCAGCCTGGGCAACAGAGCAAGACCTTGTCTTCAGAGGGGGAAAGAAAAAAACTTTAATACACTTTAAATTTATTTTGTGCAAGACATAAGAAATATATTTTTTTCTAAATGATAATTCATTCCACTATACTATTTCTCCAGTTACTAAGATTATGATACCATAAATTCTTACAGAAACTTGAATATGTGTCTAAAGTTTCTGTTGAGTTCCAGTGATTGGTCTATTTACTCCTTGACCAGAAACATACTGTTTTGATTATTAGATTGTAAATTGATATGTTTAATATCTAGTAAGAGTATACTCCTCCTCCAAAATTAAACGTTATTTTACCAAAAAAAAAATCTTGTATAGTCAAGCAAATGTATTGTTCTAGATAAATCAGGATAATTTTGGTAAGTTCAAAAACAAAACCCCAGTGGAGTTCTAGAAATGTAAATGTATTATGTTACATTTTTAGATTCTACAAATGGATTCTATCAACTTGTGTTATATATATGTGAGAATTAATACAGGAAGTCCTAGCCAGAGCAATCAGGAAAAATAAAGAAAAAAAGGACATTCAAATTGGAAAGGAGGAAGTCAAACCTATCTGTTTATTGATGATATAATTCTATACCTAGAAAACCCTAAAGACTCCTAGATCTCATAAATAAATTCAATAAACTCTCAGGTTATAAAATCAATGTACACAAATCCAGAACAATGCTATACACCAACAATGACCAAGCTGAGAATAAAATCAAGAACCCAATCCCTTTTACAATAACTACAAAATAGCTAGGAATATACTTAACCAAAGAGGTGAAATATGTCTACAAGGAGAACTACAAAATACTGCTGAAAGAAATAATAGATAATACAAATAGTATACATCGCATGCTCATAGAGTGGAAGAATCAATATTGGAAAAATGGCCAGACTGCCTAAAGCAATCTACAGATTCAATGCAATTCCTACCAACATCATTTTTTATAGAATTAGAAAAATAATCCTAAAATTCATATGAAACAAAAAAAAAGCCTGAATATCTAAAACAATGCTAAATGAAAAGAACAAATTTGGAGGCATCACATTACCTGACTTCAAATTATATGACAAGGGTTATAATAACCAAAACAGCATGTTATTGATATAAATGTAGTACATAGACCCATGGAAGAGAATAAAGAACCAGAAATAAAGCCAAATACTTATGAGCAATTGTCTTTGACAAAGCACACAAAACATAAACCGGGGAAAAGGCACCCTATTGAATAAATGTTGCTGGGAAAATCAGATAGCCACATTCACAAGAACGAAACTGGATGTCTATCTCTCACCATATACAAAAATTAACTCTAAATGGAATGAAGACAAGTCTCAGTCCTGAAACCATAAAAATATTCCAAGAGAAAGTCTAGAAAAAAACTCTTCTGGACATTGGCCTAAGCAAAGAATTTAAGATTAAGACCTCAAAAGCAAATGTAACAAAAACCAAAATAAATAAATGGGATGTAATTAAACTAAAAATCATCTCCACAACAAAAGAAATAATCAATAGAGTAAACAGACAACATATATAATGGGAGAAAGTATTTGCAAAGTATGCATGTGACAAAGAACTAATATTCACAATCTCTAAGAAACTCAAATCATCAAAAAAAAAAAAATCCCATTAAGAAGTGAACAAAAGCCATGAATGGACAATTCTCAAAAGAAGACATACATGCAGCCAATAAATATAGGAAAAAGTGCTCAACATCACTAATCATCAGGGAAATGCAAATTAAAACTACAGTGAGATACTACCTTACCTCAACCAGAATGGCCATTATTAAAAAGTAAAAAACTGCACTTATGTGTGTTTTTGTTTAACTTGTGGACAAAAGACTTATGGATAGGTGTAAAAAATAAATCCTCTCTTGCAACCCAGAACTCATTGTTCAGTGTGAGTTTTGATACATATAAGAAGGGATATTATGATACCTGAGACAGTTAACTGATGGGAGTATTGATAGCTATGAAGGTTGCTTTCTGGCTAGGCTCAGTGGCTCAAGCTTGCAGTCCCCACACTGAGGTGGGAATATTGCTTGAAGCCAGGAGTTCAAGACCAGCCTGGGCAAGAAAGTAACAAAGACCTCATCTCCACGAAAATTTAAAAATTATCTGGGTGTTGGGGTGTCTGCCTGTACTTGCAGCTATTCAGGAAAGGGAGGCTGAGGCAAAAGGATTGAGCCTGGGAATTGGAGGCTGCACTGAGCTTTGATGGCACCACTGTACTCCAGTCTGGGTAACAAAGACAGATTCTGTCTCTTAATTTAAAAAGATTGATTCTAGGACTGTAGAATAGTTAAAAGGATTAATACTGCTGAAGATTTCTCTCATAATCTTCAGCAGTATTAATTTTGCAATCCAATTTCATGTTGACTTGATATAAGATGGCTTTTTGTTTTAAAGGCTTTTATCTTGAGAACATGATGTCTGGAGTTAAAGGTATTGGCATATTTTCATACATCTGTACTATTCTTGAGTGTGATCACTTAGGAATGAATATGATTTGAACTCATTCATGTTAAGAGAGGGTGTCAAATTGAGAACCAGGCAGATCCACCACCTACAGTAAAAAGGACCCTAAAGTAACTTGGTTGAAGAAATTAGATCCCAAAGATTCTTGGTGAATTTTGAAGTCTTCATCAGTATATCCATATTAAAAGGAGGTGACAGAAACCTAAATAAAAGAATTATGGGCTGACAGGACAACTGGATTAAAATAAGCATCAGTTTCATTAAAAAGGGCTAACTTGAAGATAAAGCTTTTCATTCCAGCTCTTTAGAGGATCTAAAGTGACCTTGAAGGACAGTGGAAGAAATCACAACATGGAATTCCTTGAATAAAACTTTATTGACTTATAAAATATAATAAAAAGTCAAAAAACGATAGATGTTGGCATGGATGTGATGAAAAGTGAACATTCATACATTGTTAGTGGGGATATAAATTAACACAGTCTCTATGGAAAACAGTTTGGAGATTTCTCAAAGAACGGAAAGTAAATCTACCATTCAATCCAGCAATCCCTATACTGTGTATCACCCAAAGGAAAAGAAGTCATTAAATCAAGACAGTTGGACATGTATGTTTATCAAAGCACAATTCACAATTGGAAAGGTATGGAATCAACCTAAGTGCCCATCAAACAATGAGTGGATAAAGAAAACCTGGTATATATACATATATATATATATTATATATAAACAAATACATATATATATAAACACCATGTAATACTACTCAGCCATTAAAAAAAAATGGAACGTCTTTTTCAGCAACTTGGATTGAACTATAGGCCATTTTCCAAAGTGAAGTAATGCAGGAATGGAGTGAAAAACCAAATATTGCATGTTCTCACGTATAAGTGGAAGCTTAGCTATGGGTATTCAAAGGCATACAGAGTGGTGTAGTGGACGTTGAAGACTCAGAAGGGGGAAGGATGGGTGAATGTGAGGGATAAATAACTACCTATAAGGTACAACATCCACTGTGGGGTGATGGAAACAATAAAATCTCGGACTTCACCACTATGCAGTTCATCCACATAACCAGAAACTTCTTGGACTCCTAAAGCTATTGAATTTTAAAAATTAAAGCTAAAATTAAAAATTCAAATTCAAAAAATAAATAGATGCAGGTTTGATATTAATAATATGTAAATAGTTTTAATAAATTAAAAGATTATAAACAATCCATTAGAAAGGAAATATGTAAATAAATCATGGCATATTCATACTATGAAGTACTATGTAGGAGTTAAAAATGTGATATAACTATACAACCATAGAAACAAGTCCTAAATGTGCTCTTGAATGGAAAGCAACCTAGGGAATAGTATATTCAGTACGCTTCTATTTTTGTGAAAGCTATATGTTTGTGTTTAGATGTAAGTGTACAACTAAAAGTATGTGAAGTTGCTGATGAGTGTGAGCATGAGAGAGACTTTAGAATCATATTTTATTATGCAAATTAGAGGTTCTATAATTTTTAAAAAAAGAATTAACACAAGTCTCCAATACAGAAGAGTGCTGTCTTACTCAAAAATGTTATGTCTTGAAGTAAAGTGTTAATTGCTTTGCAGTGACTCTGCACATTTTTTAAGTTTATTGCTAGTATTTATATAATTTTAAATGAAAATATATAGTTTTTGTTAGCTTTTCAAGTTATTGCTGCCATGTTGGAAAAATATTGATTTCTGTGTCTTAGATTGCTAACCAACCATCCAATTAGAGTTTATTATCAATTAAAGTGGTGTTAATCAATTGATTCCCTTGGATTTTTCAGACAGACAACAAATCATCTGTAATGACAGATGATATCATCTCCTACTTTGCAGTATGCAGCTTTATATTTTTCTCATCTTATTGCATTGTCTAAAATTATTAGACAATGCAAATTCAAATCAATGATGAACCATATGAGTAATAGGCATTTTCTCTTGTTCTTGATTTTAATAAAAATAACCGTATTCTTAAAATTGTTAAATATTCTTTAGTTTCTGGTTCCAGTGGGTTATTAGGTTATTCTTCAGTTTCTGGTTCCAGTGGGTTATTAGGTTATTTCTGGTTCCAGTGGGTTATTGGGTTGTTTCTGGTTCCAGTGGGTTATTAGGTTATTAATAATATTGTTATTAATATTCTTTAGTTTCTGGTTCCAGTGGGTTATTAGGATCTAATAACCTAATAACTTCTGGAAGCTTTTTAAAATTCAGAAAGAAGTATTCTCAAATACCTTTTTTATATTTATCAAAACATCCTATAGTTTTTCGTGACCTTTTTATTCATTCAAGAATTATAGAGAAGCTTTATTTATGTTAAATCACATTCACATTCAAGCAATAGAATCTACTTAGGCATGCTGTATTATTACTGGACTATACTGCTAGATAAAATACACTAATATTTTATTAAAGTTTTCACTTCTGTGATACTCATGTAGTTTAAATCGCAGCATTTGTTTCTTAAATATATCATGATGATTATTTGTGAGAATTATCTGGTCATCCCAACAGTGAAGACAGATTTTTCATAAATTTTAAATTTTCAAAAGCTCTTTCTGGTGTTCTATTTCTTAACAAATCCATTTGAATTATTTGCATCTTTATAACAAAGCATCTATTTTACCAGAGATTTCAAGTTTATATAGCAGCTAGCATGTTACCTTAGGGAAAATAAAATGATACAATTATTTGATTAAGGTAAAAGAAGTCATGAAAAGAGGAAAAAGGACTACAAAGCAGGTGGATCAAACAGAAAGAAAATAGTAACGTGGTAGATACAAACATAATTATATACAAACATAATTATATCAGTAACTGCATTAAACTTAAGTGATCTAAACACTCCGAGAAAAAGATTTAAGATTGTTGGTTGAGGCTATTAAAACCCAGCTATATGCTGCTTCCAAGAGGTAACAATTTAAGTATCAGGATACAAAAAGATTGAATGTAAAATGATGGGAAAAGATATGACAGGAAAACCAAATCAAAGCTAATATATATGTATATATACGCTTTTTTTTTTTTTTTTTTTTTTTGGAAAAAAGGTCTCACTATATAATCCAGGCTGGAGTACAGTGACACAATCTCAGGTCACTGCAACCTCTGCCTCCCAGGCTCATGCAATCCTTCCACCTCAGCCTCCCAAGTAGCTGGGCCCACAGGCATGCACCACCACTCTCAGCTAATTTTTTGTATCTTTGGTAGAAAAAGGGATTTTGCCATGTTGTCTGGCTGGTGTAGAACTCCTGGACTCAAATGATCCACCTACCTTGGCCTCCCAAAGTGCTGGGATTATAGGCATAGAAAGCTAGTATATTTATACTAATACCAGACAGAATTGACTTTAAGCCAAGAAGTGTTACTAAAGATAAACATTTGAAAATGATAATGGGGTCAGTTCACTAAGAAGATATCATAAATTTTAATCTGCATGAATCTAATAAGAACTTCAAAATATATGTAGAGCAAAACTAACAAAATATGAAGAACAAGTAAATACATTCACAACCATAATTGTAGATTTTAACACATTTATTTCAAAGCAGATTATTTGAATAACACAATTAGCAAGGTTGGCCTACTTATCATTTAGGGTTTACTGCACTCTAAACCCATAGCATACACATTCTTTTTAATTGCATATGAAACATTTACCAAAATTGATTATAGCTGGTCAATAAATCAAACTCTCAAAATTTCAAATAATTTAAATAATGAAGATAATTTTATCTGGCCTCCGAGAAAGTTAGCTCGGGAAAAAAGAAACTGGAAAATCCCCACTTATTTGAAAATTAAGCTATACAGTTCTAAATAAGCTATGGGTAAAAGAAGATATCAGAAAGGTCAGAAAGAATATTAGAAAATATTTGGAACTGAATGATAAAAACAATATGACATATCAAAAGCTGGCAAAGATTTTAAGCCATTGATATGGTTTGGCCATGTCCCCACCCAAATCTCATCTTGTAGTTCCCATAATTCTCATGTTATGGAAGGCACCTAGTGGGAGGTAATTGAATCATGGGGCTGGTTTCCCCGATGCAGTTCTTATGATAGTGAGAGAGTCTCATGAGATCTGATGGTTTTATAAGCTTCTGGCATTTCCCCTGCTGGCACTAATTTCTCTTTCCTGCTGCCCTACGAAGAGGTGACTTCTACCATGATTGTAAGTTTCCTGAGGCCTCCAGAACCATGCAGAACTGTGAGTCAATTAAACTTCTTTTCTTTATAAATTACCCAGTCTTGGATATTTCTTCATAGCAGTGTGAGAATGGACTAAAACAGCCATTCTTAAAAGAAAAATGCACAGCCTGAAATTCATATATTACAATAAAAAAAAAGACTGAAAGTCATCTTAGTTTTCATCATAACCTCAAGGAACTGGAAAAAGAATAACAAAATTTTAAAAATAGAAGAAAGAATGCAATAAAAACAAAGGCAGAAATCAGTTAAATAGAAGGCAAATATACAATAGAGATAACCACAAAGCAAACAATTCTCATTCTTTGAAAATGTTAATAAAATTGATCAAGAAAAAGAAAAAAGGAAGAATATATATAACCAACATCAGGAATAGAGAAAGGGAAATTACTACACATCCTACAGCCACCAATCCTACACAAATACTTTGAGAGAATGAAGAAGAGACAGCTTCCAAGTCACTTTTGAGGCCAGGGTAACCTTGTACCAAAATCTGTCAAGTATGTTACAAGAAAAGAAAATTATGGGCCAATCTCTCTTAGGAATATAGATGTAAAAATCCTAAATAAAATATAAGCTAAATCTAGCAATATATAAACATGATGATACATCAGATCTAATGTGAGTTTACGACAATGTAAGATTGGTTTAATATTTGGAAGTCAATCTATGTAATTTCCACATTAACATAAAAAGAAGAAAAATATATGATCATCTAGGTAGATACAGAAAAGTTTTTAAAACAAAATTTAACACCTATTTGTTATTAAAAAGAAAACACAAAAGCTAATGGAAATCAGGAATAGAATGGTACACTTGTAATTTCATTTAAAAATTAACAAACTAAAGTAAACCTGTTAATGATAAAATATTAAAACTTTTTCTCATGAAATTAGAAATGAGACATAGATGTCCATTATCACACTTCTATTCACCCTCATGTTGGAGGTCCTATCCAGTGTGATAAGCCAAGAGAGATGAATAAATAAAGGCAAAAGAATTATAAAGAAATAAATAAAACTCATTATTTGCTGATAATGTAATTGCATACATAGATAATCCAAAGAAATCTACACAGTATTCAAATAAGCAAATTTAGCAAGGTTACAGAATACAAAGTCAGTACATAAAACAATCAATTGTATTTCTGTATACTAACAAATAAGTAGAACATGGATTTTAAAAGATATATTATTTACAATACCATAAAAATAAAATACCTACAAATAGATATGTCAAAAGATATGTAGGACTTTTACACTGAGAACTGCAAAACTCTTCAGAGAAATTAAAGAACATTCATGTAAATAGAGGAATGTATCATCTCCATGGACTGGAAAAACCAATATTGCAATCTGTCACCTAGGCTGGAGTGCAGTGGTGTAATCGTAGCTCACTGCAACCTCTTTCTGCCTCCTGGGTTCAAGTAAGTCTTCTGCCTCAGCCTCCTCAGTAGCTGGGATTACAAGCACCACAATTCCCTCAAATGATCTACAGGTTAAACACAATCCTAAGTAAAATTCCTACATTTGTATTGTGGAGATTAGCAAGCTGATCCTAAAATGTATATGGAAGTGCAAAATGCTCAGATTAGCCGAGAGAATCTTGAACTAAAAGAACAAGATCGTAGACCTCTGTTCCCAGTGTCCTTCAGTTTCCAACCTGTTAATACCAGTTTTTTTGTAGGTATGATTCATAAATGGCACTTGCGTGTGTGTGTGTGTGTGTGTGTGTGTGTGTGTGTGTGTGTGTGTGTGAATGGTTTTTTTTGTTTGTTTGCTTGTTTTCTGTAGAGATGGGTCTCCCCATGTTACCCAGACCAGTCTCAAACTCCTGGACTCAAGCAATCCTCCTGACTCAGCCTCCCAAAATGCTGGGATTACAGACACGAGCCACGGCTCCTAGCCACTTGCTTATGCTTTGTTTTGTTTTGTTTTTGAGATGAGTCTCACTCTGTCACCAGGCTGGAGGGCAGTGGTATGATCTTGGCTCACTGACACCTCCACCTCCTGGGTTCAAGCGATTCTCCAGCCTCAGCCTCCTGAATAGCTGGGACTATATACACGCACCACCATGCCCAGCTAATTTTTGTGTTTTTGGTAGAGACCAGGTTTCACCATGTTGGCCAGGATGCTCTCGATCTCTTAACCTTGTGATCCACCTACCTTGGCCTTCCAAAGTACTGGAATAACAGGTGTGAGCCACCAAGCCCGGCCTGTGCTTTGTTTTAAGGAACTTTGTGAAAGTTTTGTTTCTTACATGGCTAACTTGTACCATCTATGTTTTAAAAAATCTTATTGATAAATCTCTGCTTACTTCTATGATCTTGTTCTTTAGATTTATCTTCTACTTCCTTGTTGTTTCATCCTTTCTCTTTTAATTAATTAATTTTTGCTGGTGTTGAGGAGGCATTTTATATTCTCTACTACTTTGAAGTTATATAGCTTGGCTTTTAATTCTAGAAATGGTTATATTTGTAATTTTTAAATATAAGTTTCTTTCTTAATTTTCAGAGTTAAAATTTAAATGCTTTTTAAAATGTACCACCTTGTGCCTCAACCCACCCACTTCCACATTGTATACCTGCAATCACACACCCATACTCCACACTGATTTTAACTGTCTTCTGGCCAGTTCTCCACATGTGTAACAGAATCTGGCATCTCATATGCAGCTATTTAATTGCAGCGTCATTTTCTTTACATTCCAAATCTTCTCTTTTGAGAATAATTTGGTCTTTGTATTTTAACAGCCTTGTGCTCCATCCAGCCTTGTCTATAACTTTGTTCTTTTCAGGTGCTGGCTTTTGCTTTGTCTCAGCCAGTAGGAGCACATCTTCATGTAACTCACTCCGCTGAAAACTTGAGTATTCAGCACACATTGGCAGAGTCTGTTATGGATTGTTTTGGCTGCTTTCATTGACTAAAAATTAAAGTGGGATAAACTAAAAATAATATAAAATAATAGGATAAGTGTATTAAAACATTCAAAAAGTTTTAAAAATAAAAAAATTTAAAAAATAATGAGAGAAGACTTTACCTTTTAGATATCCAAAAATACTGTAAGAGTATTGTATGCCCAGAATCTCATATCTAGTAAATTATTTTTATTATTATTATGAGATGGAATTTTTCTCTTATCACCCAGGCTGGAGTGCAATGGCACAATCTCAGCTCACTTGGATGTTCTTGTTTTTAAGATTAGGTGTCAAATATTTAAAATGTGTTGGCTTTCTTTGCATTGTCTTTCTATTGATATGCAGATGAGAGTAGGAATGATTTTTAGAATAATTATCTTCTTATAGATAGGAAAGGAATGGAAAGAATGGGTCATAAAAATGAATACTGCTTTCTTTTTGTGTAAGTTTGCATTTCTCTTGTAGAAGATTTAGAAAGTACAGATAAGAAAAACAAGAAAATATATATAATTCATAATTATATTTCTCAGAAGTAAACATTATTAGTATTTTGGGGAATTTTTTACTAATAATTGATGGTTAATCTCTCTAATAATTGTACAATTCAGAAATTGGCAGCACTGCAGTTAAGAGTGTAGGAGCTGGAGTTCAGATGGCCTGGGTCTACATCCTGACTTCACCTTGAGTAAGTGTCTTGTTTCTTGCTACCTCACTTTCCCCACCTACAAAGTGAAGGTGATAATAGTAACTCCTCCATAGCTTTGTTTTGAGAATTAAATGAGATAATATACCCAATAAGCCTAGAAAGAATGCCAAGCCCATAGTAAGTGTTGATAAATATTAGCTATTACTACAGCGATTATCATGATTGCTCTCTAATTATAAGAATTATATTCCGCATATATTTGTATAATATACCTTTTTCATTTAGCAATATAGTGTATCTATCTTTTATGTCAGTAGATGTCCTACAATATTCTCCTAATGGATACACTGTAGGCCATTATAAGGACTCACTGTATCAGTCCATTTTCAAGCTGCTGATAAAGACATACCTGAAACTGGGCAATTTACAAAAGAAAGAGGTTTATTCATGGAGTTACAGCTCCACATGGCTGGGGAAGCCTCACAATTGGGGTGGAAGGTGAAAGGCACATGGAAGCAGACAAGAAAAGAGAGCTTGTGTAGGGAAACTCCCATTTTTAAAACCATCAGATCTCATGAGACTTATTCATTATCATGAGAACAGCACAGGAAAGCCTTACCCCCATCATTCAATTACATTCCATTGGGTCCCTCCCACAACACATGGGAATTCTGATGAGATCTTGGTAGGGACACAGCCAGACCATATCATTTCACCTGTGGCCCTTCCCAAATCTCATACCCTTATATTTCAAAGCCATTCATGCCTTCCAAACAGTCCCCCAAAGTCTTAACTCATTTCAGCATTAACTCAAAAGTCCACAATCCAAAGTCTCATCCAAAATAAGGCAAGTCCCTTTCACCTATGAGCCTGTAAAATCAAAAGCAAGTTAGTTACTTTCTAGATATAATGGGAGTACAGGCATTGGGTAAATACAGCCATACTAATTGGGAGAAATTGGCCAAAACAAAGGAGCTACAGACCCCATGCAAATCTAAAATCCAACAGGGCAGTCAAATTGTAAAGCTCCAAAGTGATCTCCTTTGACTCCTTGTCTCACATCCATGTCATACTGATGCACGAGGTCCCATGATCTAGGGCAGCTCCACCCCTGTGGCTTTGCAGGGCACAGCCTTCCTCCTGGCTGCTTTCATGGGCTGGCACTGAGTGTCTGTGGCTTTTCCAGGTGCACAGTGCACGCTGTCAGTAAATCTACCATTCTGGGGTCTGAAGAATGGTGGTCCTCTTCTCACAGCTCCACTACGTGGTGTCTCAGTAGGAACTCTGTGTGGGGGCTCCAACCCCACATTTCCCTTCTGCACTGCCCTAGCAGAGGTTCTCCATGAAAACTCTGACTCTTCAGCAAACTTCTACCTGGACATCCAGGCATTTCCATACATGTTCTGAAATCTAGGCAGAGGTTCCCAAACCCCATTTCTTGACTTCTGTGTACCTATAGGCTCAACACCATGTGGAAGCTGCCAAGGTTTAAGACTTGCACCCTCTGAAGCCATGACCCATGCTCTGTGTTTGCTTCTTTCAGCCATGGCTGCAGCAGCTGGGACATAGGACACCAGGCCCCTAGGCTGCAAACAGCATGGGGACCCTGGGCCTGGCCCAGGAAAGCATTCTTTCCTCTTAGCCCTCTCAGCCTGTGGGAGGGGCTGCCAAGAAGACATTTGACATGCCCTGGAGACATTTTCCTCATTGTCTTGGGGATTAATATTTGGCTCCTTGTTACTTACTCAAATTTCTGCAGCTGGCTGGAATTTCGCCTCAGAAAATAGGATTTTCTTTTTTATTGTATTGTCCAGCTGCAAATTTTCTGAACTTTTATGCTCTGCTTCCCTTATAAAATGGAATGCCTTTAACAGCACCCAAGTCACAGCTTGACTGTTCTGCTGCTTAGAAATTTCTTCTGCCAGATACCCTAAATCATATCTCTCAAGTTCAAAGTTCCATAAATCTCTAGGGTAGGGGCAAAATGATGCCAGTCTCTTTGCTAAAACATAACAAGAGTTACCTTTGCCTAGTTTTCAACAAGTTCCTCATCTTCATGTGAGACTACTTCAGCCTGGATTATTGTCCATATGGCTATCAGCATTTTGGACAAAGCCACTCTAGGAATTTCCAAATTTTCCCATATTTTTCTGTCGTCTTTTGAGCCCTTCAAACTGTTCCAACCTCTGCCTGTTACCCAGCTCCAAAGTTGCTTCTACATTTTCAGCATATTGTCAGCAGTGCCACATCTACTGGTACTAATTTACTGTATTAGTCTGTTTTCATGCAGCTGATAAAGACATATCTGAGACTGCGCAATTTACAAAAGAAAAAGGTTTAATGGACTTACGGTTTCATGTGGCTGGGAGACCTCACAATCATGGCAGAAGGTGAAAGTCATGTCTCACATGGTGGCAGACAAGAGGAGAGAGATTGTACAGGGAAGCTTCCATTTTGAAAACCATCAGATCTCTTGCAACTAACTCATTATCATGAGAAAAGCCTGGGAAAGACTTACCCCCATGATTCAATAACTTCTCATCAGGTCACTCCCACAACATGTGGGAATTCAAGATGAGATTTGGGTGGGGACACAGCCAAACCATATCACTCACCGTAGTTTATTTAACTAATCCCTGGATTGGTGGGTTTTTTATTGTTTACAATTGTTTAAATTTATAAACAATATTTCCTTATAAATCATTTTTGGAATAAAATAGATGGTCCAAAGGTGAGAATAGTTAATCATTTTGGATATGTACAGTGAAATTGCCTCTTTCCTCAACACTGGATATTATTAGCTCATGAAAAAACCTTAATAGCTATAAAGTAATATGTCATGATTACTTTAACTTGCATTTATATTTTTCCCTTTGTGTATGTAGTTTCTCTTCTATCATTTCTGTGTTCAACCTCTGTTCATACATCTTTTGGAGCATTTATTTGTCTTTTATTTTTTTGAATGTTTTGCCTTTAGAGCAAAAGGAGACTAACTTTTTGCCATATATATTGCAAATATTCCCCGCAGTTTATAGTTTGCTTTTAATCTTATTTTATTGTTTTAATTTTGGTTATGCAGATGTTTTAAAAGTTTTATGTAGTCACATTACTCATTATTTTGTTTAAGATTTCTAGCTTTGGAGTCAAGTTTAGAAAGTTTAGAAAGTCTTCACATGTGTTTTCTGGTAACATTTTTAGAACTTTGTTTTTTTGAATTTAATCTTTTTAGTCATTTTGACCTTTCTTGTGTAGAGTCAGGTAGAGACCCACATTTCTTCTCTCTCTCTCTTTCTCGCTCTCTCTCTCTCTCCCTCCTTCAATTCTTTTCACTGTATTTTGTAAGCTGGTTTTGTGCTTGGCAACTTCATTAAACTCCTTTACATATTTGAACTTTTTTTTTTTCAGATTATGCTACTGGGCTTTAAGGTTAAATTTCGACAATATTTTAACATATGCTATTCACACATATGATTGTTTATATCACAAATATGGAGAGCATCCACTACCTAATTGTGAGAATGATGTTTTTTTAAACTCCATGGCAAGAGGATTTGTGGTTAAGAAAGAAGGGATGTTATCTAAAAAAATAAAAATGGAGGCCACATTTCAATCTATGACGGCTCTTTAAAATATTTTTTTTTTTTTTTGCAGTTGTCAGATTAAAACAGATGTTTCTACTCAAAATAATGACAAGACCAATGACATTTTGTACCTACTTAATACCAATAAGCACAGTGCAAATCATGGTCATTCATGTCCCTTCAACCTTGGTGGAAATGTCTTTTCTTCCATTCTCACTGAGATTCAGATATGTTTGTTTTTCTGTTTAGACAAAATGAATTCAATAGGAAAGGAATATTTCCGCACGCAGATGGATTTAGGTTCTGGATTTAGGTTCTGGGAGGTCCTGAAGCTTATAAAATTCCAGGGGTCCTCTTTAAGAGTATAAACTTAAAAATACATATTAGATGATAAAATATGAATGCATATTTAGAATTTGAGCAGAATTAAAAACACATAACACATTAAGAAAAGCTGGTCTATACTATGAACTTTACAAAATTCCCCAAAATAACAGAACACTGTCATTAATAAGCTGCATGACACATTTTGGCTGAATACTTTGCTTGCATTTTGTATGACAATGTAGCTTTCTTTAGAGAGCATAAGACATAACAGTCCTTCCTCTAGCATGCTTTGTTTAAGGAGAAATTTGAGGGTGAAAAGGAACACATAACTGGGAGCGCTAGAGGTGGTATGACAGTACAGATATGGCCTATGGCACCTGGCACTGGAAGTATGTGGGTAGTAGGAGGGGTGTATGAAGGTGACTGTGACCCATATAAATATATCCTGTTCATCCCAAACAAAATATATCCTTATTCTACTTTCCCACATCCAGATCCTCAAAATGTAATCAGCAACTCTAATACCATCCTACATAAAAAGAGTGATAAAGGGGGAGTTTAAGACCTCGAATTGTATTGCCGTTAAAAAAAATGTTGCTTTTTCATATTTTACAAAAATATGTTGTATTAGTCCACTTTCATGCTGCTATAAAGAACTACCTGAGACTGCGTTATTTATAAACCAAAGAGGCTTAATTGACTTACAGTTCCACATGGCTAGGGAGGCCTCAGGAAACTTAAAATTATTGCAGAAGAGAAAGAGGAAGCAAGGCATGTTTTACATGGTCTTTCCAGAGAACAGCATGGGGGAAACTGATCCCATAATCCAATCGCCTCCCACCAAGTCTCTCCCTCGATATGTGGGGATTAAAATTTGGGATGACATTTAGGTGGGGACACAGAGTCAAACCATATCACATGTGATCCTGTCAATTCACTGCCAACCAAGGCTCTTCCAAAGCCCTTTGGAAATGTCCCATGCAAATGAGGGGTGCCGAGGCTTAAGCTTCATCAGCTTCATAGTAAATTTACCTGTGTATCAGATATTCCACCCAAATGTTTAATGTCTTTATTTTTTAATGTCTAAGTCTTGCTTAGAAATGACTTCCATCATAGTTCTTGAGATGCTAAATAATTTGGATAATTGACAGAGAAAATACGTTAGATATCACTCTAAGTGAGTAGGTATTCCCTAATTTGCAGGATCTCTTAGTTTTAACTCTTTCTAAAGACTATGCAGAAGCATTAGAAGACTTTCTTCTGAGCACTGTGAATTATCTCCTTTAGGTTCTCCTTTTTGTGGCTTAGTGCTTTTCTCCCTTACACATGCCCTAATTTAACTTTTTTATTAAAAAATTGTCCAATTTTGCTTTACATCTTTTAAAAATCAACTTTATTGAGATATAATTCACATACCATACAATTCACTCATTGAAAATATACAATTCAGTGGCTTTACTATATTTGTAAAGTTGTACATCCATCACTGCAATCAATATCTGAACATTTCATTGCCTTAGAAAGAATTCTAGCATTCCTTATGTATCATTGCCTAAGTCCCTATCACCCCATCCCTAAGCAACTGATATGGTTTGGCTCTGTGTCCCCACCTAAATCTCACCTTGAATTGTAATAATCCCCACATGTCAATGGTGAGACCAGGTGGAAATAATTTCAACTATGGGGGTAGTTTTCTTTACTATTCTTGTAATAATGAGTGAGTCTCATGAGATCTGATGGTTTTATAATTTTCTGGCATTTCCCCTGCTTTCTCTCATTCTCTCTCTTGCCACCCTGTGAAGAGGTGCCTTTTGTCATGCTAATAAGTTTCCCGAGGCATCCCAAGCCATGTAGCACTGTGAGTCAATTAAACCTCTCTCTCTCTCTTTTTTAATGAATTAGTTTGTTCTCATGCTGCTGTGAAGAAATGCCTGAGATGGGGTAATTTATAAAGAAAATAGGTTTGTTTAATTGACCCACAGTTTTGCATAAATGAGGAGGCCTCAGGAAACTTACAATCATGGTGAAAAGGGAAGCAAACATGTCCTTCACACGGCAGCAGGAGAGAGAAGAATGAGAGCCATGTGAAGGGGAAGCCCTTTATGAAACCAGCAAATCTTGTAAGAACTTACTATCATGAGAATAGCATGGAAGAAACTGCTCCCATGATTCAATTACCTCCCACTGGTTCCCTCCAACTACATGTGGGGATTATGGAAACTACAATTCAAGATGATATTTGGGTGGGGACACCACCAAACCATATTACCTGGGTATTTCTTCATGGCAGTATGGGGATGGACTAATACAGCAACCAATGATCTACTTGCTGCCTTTTATGGGCATTTCATATAAATGAAATATTTATAATATGTGGCCTTTTGTGGCTTCTTTCACTTTGCTTAATGTTTTCAATTTCATTCATGATGTACTTTATTTTTATTGTTAAATAATTTTTGATTGTATAGATATGCCACATTTTATTAATCCAATTATCACTTGATGGACATTCAGATTATGTCTACCTTTTGATTATTAATAATGCTGCTATGAACATTGTACATACATTTTGTGTAAGTGTATGTTTTCACTTCTCTTGAGTATATACCTAGAAGTGGAATTGCTGGGTCATAAGGTAACTCTATGTTTAACATTTTGAGAAAGTGCCCAATTGTTTTCTGAAGTGACTGCATTGTTTCACATTTCCAGTCCTAGTATATTAGGGTTCTAATTTTCACACATCATCATTAATACTTGTTATTGTCTCTTTTTAAAAAAATTATGACTATCCTAGTGAGTGCAAAATGGTGCATCATTGTGGTTTTGATTTGCATTTCCCTGATGACTAATGCCAACTTTACTTCGTTAAAATTTTCTCTATCTTAAAGGTGCGAGCAGAAAATTCTGTACTCTTCCTTCCTTGCCTTTTATGTTCTTTTTATACAGCTCATAATATTATTTAGTTCAGGGCAGGACAGAGAAACTACTTAAGGTATTTCATTCAGGAAGGATTCAGTAAATGGATTTAGATACTTGGACTGAAAGAGCAGAAGTCAAGGGGCTGCCTCCTATCTCTTGATTTCAATGGTTTAGACTATAACTGCAATCCAAAGATCAGGAAACTGGTCTGGCTATGGTTTCTGCTGCTGCCACATTAACTGTAATGCTGAGTTCTGGCCACAGACTCTTTGACCTTTTCAGTTACCATCCAACTTGCATTCAAGCTCTAGCTAAGTTCCCTTATGACCTGTTTGAAAATATTGAGGTGGTCCCATCACACTCAATCTATTCTCCTGTTTTAATGAACTACACATTATTACTTTGTAATTGCTGCTGTAAACAGATTATCTGAGACTCAGTGGTTTAAAATAACACAAATGTATTATGTTATAGTTCTGCACTTAATAGTTCTCAATATGGAAGCTTACCCCTTCCTCATCTCCTGAATATGTAACTGAACTCAGGAGGAAACCACTTATCTCCTGAAAGCCAAAACCTCCAGAAAAGCTTTGGTGAAAGAAAAGTTAGCTTTATTTGAGAAGCTGGCAATCCAGGAAGGCAGTGAACTAGCATTCAAAGACCACCTCTGTCTGAGGTCTGCCTCTGGATCAGATTTTAAGAAAAATTATGGGAAATGATGATTAAAACATACCTGTGCATGTGCATAATCTCAGGTGGATGGTTAATCATTGCTTTCTTGGTCAGTGTGTTTGTGGCCTTCTGCAGGTGCCACCAGCATGTTATTATTCTGATCAGCCCATTCCCAAAGGTGTTGGTCAGCATATTTTCTTTTATCTGTGTTGAAGGTCCTGCTTTCCTGGGAATATTTTTAGTGAATAATCTACAACTCAAGCAAAGCAATAATTATATTCAAGCATGCAAGCTTTTCTTTAACATGGAATCAGTACTGTTACAAATGGAAAGAATCTTTTGCTATCAGTGGTAGCAATGGTTGTAAGTGTTGCAATGGTTAGAAGGGGCTGAGAAAGGCTAAATGTACATTGGATTTACTCTGGAAATGGCAAAGTGCCAATATTGGAAGAAAATCTTAGCTCAGATAAATCCTGAACGATGGAAAAACACTACCCTTTTTGGGTTGAATCCTGGGGAATTACTTGGGGGAGGAGCAAAGAGAGAGGGCAAGAAATTGAGAAAGAGTGGGATTAAGAAAGTGGCATAACCGTCAGCTGTAATGAAGGCTACTCATTCTGAATAGATGAATAGAGAAGGTATCATATGATTGAGTGATCCCCTTTAGTATTTTTCTAGAGACGACAATAATTATTCAAATTGCCTTTCAATTTTTTATGGATTTTATACTTAATATAGTTCTTTTTATAGATTTTAAAAATATTTAATCAGGATTCATCTTTAAATTCTTATGTATTCTTTAAATTTGTTTTAAAGATGATAATAATGATGATTATTATAGCAAAAAATGTATTACAACATGCCAAATTGTTCTAAATTTTATAGGGATATGTTAAGTAAATTTCTTTTTTTATTATTTTACTTTTAGTTCTGGGATACATGTGCAGAATGTGCAGGTTTGTTACATAGATATACATGTGCTGTGGTGGTTTGCTGCACTGATGAACCCGTCATCTACATTAGGTATTTCTCTTAATGCTATCCCTCCCCTAGCCCCCGACCTCTTGCCAGGCCCTGGTGTATGATGTTCCCCTTCCTGTGTCCATGTGTTCTCATTGTTCAACTCCCACTTATGAGTGAGAACATGCAGTGTTTGGTTTTCTGTTCCTGTGTTAGTTTGCTGAGAATGATGGTTTTCAGCTTCATCCATGCCCCTGCAAAGGACATGAATTCATCGTTTTTTATTAAAGGCTGCATAGTATTCCATGGTGTATATGTGCCAGATGTTCTGTATCCAGTTTGATGGGCACTTGGGTTGGTTCCAATAGCATTTGCTAGTGACAAGCGTGCTGCAATAAACATACATGTGCACGTGTCTTTATAATAGAATGATTTATAATGTTTTGGGTATATACCCAGTAATGGGATTATGGGTCAAATGGTATTTCTGGTTCTAGGTCCTTGATGAATTGCCACACTGTCTTCCACAATGGTTGAACTAATTTAGACACCAACCAACAGTGTAAAAAAATTCTTATTTGTCCACATACTCTCCAGCATCTGTGGTTTCCTGACTTTTTAATGATCGCCATTCTAATTGCTGTGAGATGGTATCTCATTGTGGTTTTCATTTGCATTTCTCTAATGACCAGTGATGATGAACTTTTTTTTCATGTTTTTTGGTCACATAAATGTCTTCTTTTGAAAAATATCTGTTCATATCCTTTGCCCTTTTTTTGATGGGGTTGTTTGTTTGTTTTTCTTGTAAATTTGTTTAAGTTCCTTGTAGATTCTGGATATTAGACTTTTGTCAGGTGGAAAGATATCCAGATGGCAACATTTTTCTCCCATTCTCTAGGTGGCCTGTTCACTCTGGTGATAGTTTCTTTTGCTATGCAGAAGCTCTTTAGCTTAATTAGATCCCATTTTTCAATTTTGGCTTTTGTTACAATTGCTTTTGGTACTTTAGTCCATGGCTATGTCCTGAGTGGTATTGCCTAAGTTTTCTTGTAGGGTTAATGGTTTTAGGCCTTACATTTAAATCTTTAATCCATCTAGAGTTAATATTTGTATAAGGTGTAAGGAAGGGCTCCAGTTTCAGTTTTCTGCATACAGCTAGCCAGTTTTTCCAACACCATGTATTAAATAGGGAATCCTTATCCATTGCTTGTTTTTGAAAGGTTTTTCAAAGATCAGATGGTTGTAGATGTGTGGTGTTATTTCTGAAGCCTCTGTTCTGTTCCATTAGTCTATATCTCTGTTTTGGTACCAGTACCATGCTGTTTTGAATGCTATAGCCTTGTAGTATAGTTTGAAGTCAAGTAGCACGATGTCTCCACCTTTGTTCTTTTTGCTTTGTATTGTCTTTGCTATATGGGTTCTTTTTTGGTTCCATTTGAAATTTAAAGTAGTTTTTTTTCTAATTCTGTGAAGAAAGTCAATGGTAGCTTGATGGGAATAGCATTAAATCTATAAATTACTTTAGGAAGTATGGCCATTTTCACAATATTGATTCTTCCTATCAGTATGGAATAGTTTTCCATTTGTCTGTACCCTCTCTTATTTCCTTGAGCAGTGGTTTGTAGTTCTCCTTGAAGAGGTCCTTCACATCCCTTGTAAGCTGTATTCTTAGGTATTTTATTCTGTTCATAGCAATTGTGAATGGGAGTTCACTCATGCTTTGGTTCTCTGTTTGTCTATTATTGGCATATTGGTGTATAGGAATGCTTATAATTTTTGCACATTGATTTTGTATCCTGAGACTTTGCTGAAGTTACTTATCCAGCTTAAGGAGTTTTGGGGCTGAGATGATGGGGTTTTTTAAACATACAATCATGTCATCTGCAAACAGAGATAATTTGACTTCCTCTCTTCCTACTTGAATATTGTTTATTTTTTGCTCTTGCCTGATTTTCCTGGCCAGAACTTCCAATACTATGTTCAATAGGAATGGTGAGAGAGGGCATCCTTGTCTTGTGCCAGTTTTCAAAGAGAATGCTCTCAGCTTTTGCCCATTCAGTATGATATTGACCGTGGGTTTGTCATAAATAGCTCCTATTATTTTGAGATACCTTCCGTCAATACCTAGTTTATTGAATGTTTTTAGCATGAAGGGGTGTTAAATTTTATTGAAGGCCTTTTCTGCTTCTATTGAGATAATCGTGTGGTTTTTGTTATTGGTTCTGTTTATGTAATGGATTATGTTTATTGATTTGCATATGTTGAACAAGCCTTTCATCCCAGGGATGAAGACTACTTGATTGTGGTGGATAAGCTTTTTGATGTGCTGCTGGATTTGGTTTGCCAGCATCTTATTGCGGATTTTTTGCATCAATGTTCATCAGGGATATTGGCCTGAACTGTTCTTTTGTGTGTGTGTGTCTTCCAGGTTTTGGAATCAGGATGATGCTGGCCTCACAAAGTGAGTTAGGGAGAACTTCCTCTTTTTCTGTTGTTTGGAATAGTTTCAGAAGAAATGGTACCAGCTTCTATTTGTACCTCTGTATAATTTGGCTGTGAATTTGTCTAGTCCTGGGCTTTTTTTGGTTGGGAGGCTATTAATTGCTTCCTTAGTTTCAGAACTTATTATTGGCCTACTCACACACTATTTTTGTGTGGGAGTCTAAGTCATTTTGTAGGTCTCTAAGAACTTGTTGTTTGAATCTGCATACTCCTGTATTG